>OMNW01018846.1:0-12196 GCA_900303245.1 Selene dorsalis | reverse complement strand
CCACACTAACTCTCCCTCTTTCCCTCTCTCTCTCTTTCTCTCTCTGCAGGGTGCTGTGTAATGATATCCTCAGCCTGAAGGTGGCAGGAGATCCAGTGCTAACCCCTAACTCGGTGTGCCTGAGGTTGGCAGGCCTCAGCAAGCGTCAGATGCGTATGTGTGTGCGGAGCCCCGATGTCACAGCCTCCGCTCTGCAGGGCATCCAGGTGGCCATCCATGAATGCCAGCACCAGTTCCGAGACCAGCGCTGGAACTGCTCCTCACTCGAGGGCCTTGGCAAGCTGCCCCACCACAACACCATCCTCAACAGGGGTGAGAGTCTAAATAGCAAGCTAATGATGGTCAAAATGTGACCTTAAGTTTATGGGGAAAAGATGTAGATGTAAGAGTGGAGATATGCCATTCAAGGGCTACACTGTGAATCATGTTCAACTCTGTGGGTCCATCTCCTGATCCCAGGTTTCCGCGAGAGTGCCTTCTCCCTGGCCTTATTGGCAGCGGGTGTGGCTCACTCTGTGGCCTCAGCCTGCAGCATGGGCAAGCTGCGGGGGTGTGGCTGTGAGGCCAAGCGTCGCCAGGACGATGACAAGATCCGGCTGAAACTCACACAGCTGCAGCTGCAGACCCTGCAGAAGGGTGGGGTAGGCATCGGCATGACACGGTCATTATCCTTGGAGTTAAATGGTCGCCATGGTGACCTGCCCACTAACCTGCGCTCCACCCACCCCTCTGCCCTGCTCAAGTCTTTACCAGATGAGCTGAGCTCCATACAGGAGACCTGGGAGTGGGGGGGCTGCAGTCATGATGTCCGCTTTGGAGAACGTTTCTCCAGGGACTGGCTCGACTCCAGTGGGTCTCCACGTGATATCCACGCTCGCATGAGGATACATAACAACCGGGTGGGACGACAGGTGAATAATGTGCTCATCAACACTTGTTAGTGACATTCAGAGTCTAGCAGTCTAACATTACATATGTCATCTTCAGAGTCATCACCGCATTCTTTTTTTGCTTACATAATTTGCCTTTCTCTATACAGACAGTAACTGACAACATGAAGAGGAAGTGCAAATGTCACGGCACGTCAGGGAGCTGTCAGTTTAAGACCTGTTGGCATGTGTCTCCAGAGTTCCGACTTGTGGGTTCTATACTTAAGGAAAAGTTCCTATCAGCCATTTTTGTCAACTCCCAGAATAAGAACAATGGGGTCTTCAACCCTCGAACAGGAAACGGGGCCAGTGGGAGTACGGCAGGGCTCAACGGAGGTCGTCGTCGTACCATGTCCAGAGAGCTGGTGTACTTTGAGAAGTCTCCTGATTTTTGTGAGCGTGATGCCTCGTTAGACTCTCCAGGTACACAAGGACGCATCTGCAACAAAACCAGCCACAGCACAGACAGCTGTGGCTCATTGTGCTGCGGCCGCGGACACAACATCCTGAAACAGACACGCAGCGAGCGCTGCAATTGCCGCTTTCACTGGTGCTGCTACGTGCTTTGCGAGGAGTGTCGTCTCACAGAGTGGGTCAATGTGTGCAAGTAAATTCCACTTTTCCCATTCCCAGCTGCCTTTACCCGCTCAGGACTCAAGATGGCAAGCCTGTCCCTTTCCCCACTCCTGTTGTTTGTTTTGCTCTTTTTGTAACTCTCCCAGAGAATCTGTTTACTCTCCCCCTATCCTTTTTTTGGTCCATCATCTGGGATCCATTTTCTCTTTGTAGCCGCTGTTATTCTTAAATGCCAAGTCAGAGATTGAAGAGGTGACTCATGTCATTTGTCTTGCCATGGTCTGTTTAGACGCTGCCCTCTCAGCCATGAAAATGGCCCATACCCCATCTTCTCTATCCCACAAAACAAAGGCAAGCAACAACAAAAAGCATTGCTATCTCAGTGTCTACATGCTGACTCATCTCCTTGTACAGTAGTTGTGTACTGTAATGTGTACATGTATATTTGTAAATGTATTATTATTAATATTATTATTGTGTTGGCGCTGTCTTTTTGGTTCTAGTTAATGACAGACTGAAGCTGGCCGAGTGGCTCAGGGTGGGGAACCAGTGCTGTCAGACAAGGAAGTCTCATTGCAGTTTATCTTACGTGTCACCCTACAGTATTTTGCACCTGTGACTCAGACAGTGGAGTGATACCTATTTGGAAGTCAGTCTCAAAATCCTTCCAAACAAAGGTTTTTAACAAACAGAAAACAAGATAGAGGATTGTTTTTCTACAGTGTTTTAAGGACCGATATGTTAGACAGAAATCTTTCAGGCAGAGAGCAAATGCAGGAATTTTATAAGCTTTGCTGGTATACTTGTAAAACTGAAGATTGAAAAGTTGAGGCAACATCAGTCTGAAAAACAGTGAATAACTAATCATTTGAATTTATTTATACCATTGTAACTATAGTAATGATTTCATGAGAGTGGTCGCTAGTGGTCCTGTTTTTCATGAATTCATGTCAATATTAGGACAGAATTATGCTTCCTCTTGGTATACCTGTGATGTGATTTGTGTCATTTTCCTATGAAATCTTGACTGAGACCTTATTATTCTGTGCTTACTTTTGTCTGTTTCATCAGTCTGAGCACTCCTTAGATTCTTCCCACATGTAGTACATGTCAAAGTGAGAGATGGACCTGCTTTAGTCTTGAACCGATACTGAAGGGTATGTGTATGTTTGAGCGTGTGTGTCTGTTGCTGTGTAAATGGGGGGTAAGCTCTACGCACTACAGATTTGGGAGGTGAGAGCCTTTTTTATGGCCACTTCATGCTGAGAGAAGGACTTTTTATGGCCGCAGGATATTGTTTCCTTAAAGTATGACTTTTATTACTGGAGAGAAGCATCAAGAGAGCAGAGAGTGGGGGTGATTATACCAGTCTTTGCTGTGTGAGCATCTGAGGGGATCATCTGTCCAGAGTTCATAGCCAAGGAAGGGACTCGCTGAACCACGTGCTGCTGGGACGCTGTGTCCCTGTTACCTGGGAGACAGACTACACAAACAAAAACACATGCATGGTTTTATGTACAAAGACACTTACATGTAGAAATGCTGGCACTGAAGCACAATCAAAAACATGCATGCTGGTGTGCACACATGAGCTGTCAGAACTCCTGGTGACCCGAGTGATTTGCACTCTCATTCTAGTTACACTGCAGATTTAGCAAAGTGCTAATGTCAGCACCTGACTGGATTTATGACAGCAGCATTCCTAGATATGATCCAAACTGTCTCCTCGCACAGTCTACTGGGAGAACCTCTCCTGCTATATAGGATTTAATACCAATTAAATCTTGTTTGGATGGACTTGGGTAAATACCCCTTGACTCCTGAGGAATGGTAGTGCCAGTGGCTGAATTAACTGTTCTGTCTGTTTGGTATTTAGTGCGGGAATAAAGAGGAGACAGCGACTGGTAGGGAATGATAAGGGACTGGATTTCTGGTTTGCATTTTTTTATTCCTTTATCATTTCACCCTGGAGCTGCTGCAAAAGGGAATTTCCTGTCACTGTTTCTCCCATGTGTGAGACAGAGGTTGGTGGACAGCCTGGGATTGCTTTCTCTCCCTCTCTTCACTCTTTTTCTCTCTTTCTCATTCTCCCCCTCATCGCTGCAGTCAGACATAGACACATGCATAGCAACACATTGACCACCCCCCCACCCCCCTCTCCTGAGTAATGACAACCAGACAGGGCTGAAATTAAAGAGAGGGAGGCAGAGAGAGGAAGTTAGGAGAGATAAAAGTTACCCACTTTGACTGACAGGATGATTATATGTATAAAGTAAGGCGATTTAGTGCGTTTAGTTGGATATAAAGATAGAGAGATAGATCCTCGCGCTACGTATAGCAGAGATGCAGAAGCAAAGGACAAGTGGAGTATGAAGAAGGGGGTGAATAAAGTGTACTCTGTATAAATACATGCCTCAAAACATCTGCTTCTCAACTCCCCTTTCATTTTTGATGTGGGACAGGCAGAGAAGGAGAGCGGGAGAGAAAACACAAGGAGCCAGCTACCCAGAACATCAAAGCCCCTGCCCTCGACGCGCAGGCCCTCATTAGTTCAGCTAGCAGAACCAACGAGACTTGTGATTGTGTTTGCTGGGGTGCACGCTGGCAGACACTTCAGAGGAAAGGCTCCTTTAAGTCATAACTCCCCACCCCACCTCTCCTGCCACCACCCGAGCCCGCTGTAACCCTCTCAAAACTCCCTGTGCACACAAACTCGGCAGGCTCCCCCACCATGCACTCCACCCCGTAATCTGGTCTGCAGCTGCAAACATCTGTTCCCCTCTTTATTCCTCTGCCTTCACCACCGAATTGATAAACACATCTATTACCGGACCACTGACTGACACACAGCAGAGGGGAAGAGGAGACAAATGTCGGATTCACCTATGGCTGTGGGGCCGGTCGTGGGTGTGTCAATAACAATGGGTTGTTTTTCTGATGGTTCGTAGGTAAAGAGTTTCACTTTAAAAAGAGGTGGAGTTCCTTTCTAATTCACTGTCACCTGTAAAACCACATAAAAATACAATATCACCTTTTAAATACACAATATCTTTTTTTAAAACAGCACCTAAGGTTGATTCTTTCTATGTTTTGTTGCCTCCTGTCACATCATTATCTGTGACACACAGAGGGACTGCTGCCAGGAAGTATCACTTGGCATCCTATTACAGTCAGCCATTTACTTATTCATTAAGATGATTCCGGTTTTAATTATTCAAGCATGTTTGCCTGCAGACTCTTTGTTACATTTCATATTGTTTTAGCCCCCGTAACAGCACAAAATAACAATGAAACACAAGCAAAGTGTGTTTGTCAAAAAGGATACTGTGTAGGAATTATGTCTTAAACGTGTTTGGACATCACTGAAGAAGGTAAAATCTCAAAGGGGACTGATGAGGATGTTGAAGGTCATCATTTTCATGTTTTATAAAGAGACTATTCAATTATAGCTGCCCTGCAGCTGTGCTCCTGGCCTCTTACAAGTCATCCGGGATGACAAACGTGAGAGATGCTCATGGCAGTCCAAATACCGCGAGATTACATAGTGTCACAGCCGGAGTTCCTCGCGAGACTGTCATCCAGTCCTTTGCCAGAGTCCAGCTGGTAGCCTGCCCGCCCGCCGTTGACGGGTAAGTGTTGAATGAGATGCAAATACAGAAAATGTTCGAAGATGTATTGGAGTGTTAAAGGGTGGATGCAGCGTATCCGTGGCTGTTTTAACATCTCGTTCCGCCTCTTGGTAAATAAACGGCCGTGAAACGACGACATCGGGCCGAGTGGTGTCGTGACTGTACAAGGGGGGGTTACAACACACAAATTGACCCGGAGATTTTTTTTTTTCCTCTTGAATCCTGACGACATGAAGTAATATTGCTGCTAACGAACAACGCTACCAATATTTATTACATCGAGCTATGCATGCGTAATGTGGTTCATTCACATTCACCGCCTGTGTGGACTGCAGCAGCAGCAGCAGCAGCAGCAGCCGTCTTCCCTTCGCATTATGACAGATGTAGCCTACATGGATGTGCGGCCGCTGCAGCTGTAACGGGCTATGCTAGCAGCTGTAGCCTGTGTATTTGATAGAAATGAATGAACGTGTAGCTAAGCTAGTCAGTTTCGTCCGCTCTCGTGATCATTAAATATAAATAGAGATGAATATGGATGCTCCGTCTGCCGCACATTAGGCTGTATATGCTTCTTCCTTTTATTTTGGCTAATATCCTCAAATATGTGATGCACCTCAGGTGGAACAGGCTGGACCAAGTTGACTGCAGAGTTGGCCTGAACCCACTCTATGAATTAACACGGAAAAGTAAAACCCATACTCTCCCCACATTAGTGCGAGCACAAGATGTCCCCACAAGCTAATCTAATGAGTCATATACATAGACTGTATATAAAAAGGTCATATACTGTAGTGTAATATGAATTGATTGTTGCTCTGGTATTTATTCAATTGCCTGCAAACAGTATAGAAGGTGGTTACTCTGCACCACATGAAAGCTGATCCACATTACAGAGATCCAGTATGGCGGCTGCTTTCCCCAGTGAGCTGTCAAAGTGTAAAGCAACAGCCTTTAAGTCAGGTCAGCTGCCTGCCGAGGTGTGAAGTATGCCTTTATTGGCTTTTCCTCTGAGGTGGCTTTCAGCTGTAAGGAGGTGGTAATGTCGAGAGCTGATTTTGAAGAGCTACTGGCGTCTCACTGTGGGATTTGTGTGTGTGTGTGTGTGGTTTTTGACTCTAAATGTGGTTTGTTCTGGCGGCTCTGTTGATAAGTATAGAAAGAGTGTCTTTTCAACTTGCTGTGTGACAGTTCTGTTGCAGCTGAGGTGAGAGCCGCCTGTCATCATGGGAAACATCTTCGGGAATCTGTTAAAGAGCCTGATAGGCAAGAAGGAGATGAGGATTCTCATGGTGGGGCTGGATGCTGCTGGAAAAACCACCATCCTCTACAAGCTGAAGCTGGGGGAGATTGTCACCACCATCCCCACAATTGGTGCGTAAGGAAAGAATTCATTATTGATAGCATTATATAAAAAATCTGTCTCTGAGTTTATCCTGCTTATCTAACTAATTTCAATTTGCATCATGTGTTTTTTATTCAGGTTTCAACGTAGAGACGGTGGAGTACAAGAACATCAGCTTCACCGTGTGGGACGTGGGTGGCCAGGACAAGATCCGTCCCCTGTGGAGGCACTACTTCCAGAACACCCAGGGTGAGCCAGACCAGCAGCCTTTCAGATGATGCAGTAGTCAGCTCTGATGAAGTACACAAGGCCTCTCTAGTCCTGTGGCAGATCCTGCACCACACAGTCACCCCCAGCACCTGAGGGCATATTTGACTAATGCTAGATGATGTCATTTGCAAACAGCCTCCAACTGCTTCAAATCATTACCATCTTAGTCACGTTGAAAGCCTGGACAATGAAAAAGCCTGATTGAGCAATATGTTTTTTAACAATATGATGTCAGCATTTTGCAAGAAAGTGGGATGGAACTGATTCTGGCATAGCCGAGCCAATGGCTTTGTTTTTAATCCTCAAAAAGACTCTGCCACCAGCTCTCATCTCTCCTCCCAGGCTTGATCTTTGTGGTGGACAGCAACGACCGGGAGCGGGTGAACGAAGCTCGGGAGGAGCTGATGAGGATGCTGGCTGAGGACGAGCTCCGTGACGCCGTTCTTCTGGTCTTTGCCAACAAACAGGTATGTTCCGTCTTACGTCTCTACCTGCGCATTTCCTACTTTGTCACCTGTCGCCTTCACCAACGCCTCTGTCTTTATCATGTGTCCAGGACCTGCCCAATGCCATGAACGCTGCAGAGATCACAGACAAGCTGGGGCTGCACTCCTTACGCCACCGTAACTGGTACATTCAGGCCACCTGTGCCACCAGCGGCGACGGTCTCTACGAGGGCCTGGACTGGCTGGCCAATCAGCTGAAGAACAAGAAGTGAAGAGTTCAGTCGGCAGAGTGGGGAAGAGCCTGGGTGCCAGCTCCAGGTAGAGGTTATAATGGATCCATTGTGTTTACACGGAGAGGCAGTGCTGAAAAGCTCCCAGGGGGTGACTCCCAATGGCTTTCTCCCCCCCAAACACTTCTATTTTATTTACTTTGATTTATTTAATTTGTTTGGATCTGCGGTGAGTGTTTTTAATCATATACAAACCAATGGTGTCGAAGTTGACCAAAACGACTTACATTCTGTAAGCTGAATACATGTATATCGGGATGTAATAGTATAATGTTACTGTGGAGGCATATGTATTTTCCCTTCTTGACAGTCTATGACCTTTAACCTCCATCACTTCTTAATTTCTTCAGAAAAGGTGATAAATCTAGACTCATGATGGCAGAGCATCCTTCTCTCAGATACTTGATGTAAATTATAAAGAATGTCATAATAGTATAGTGTGAATACTATTATTATCCCAGAATATTATCACATTGTCAGAAAACATTGTATTGACACAGGCTCTGATAAATGTCAAGTTGTCATTTGCCGACCATGCAGATGTTTACCACCAACAAATTATACAGTCTAGAGCTTCATTTATTTTACTGAAAACATACGTTGGTTCAGATTGGTTAATTATTTTTGTATTTATTTTCTCAAACACAAAATCTACTGACATATACTGGATAGTCATTTTATTTTTGTCGATGTGTATTTATTTATCCATGTGTTTATTTATTGATTTTCTTTTCTAAGTGCATCGTGTTCTGTCTCTCCCTGTGTTGCAACGTGCATTTACTGCTAAGGCAGCTGGTGAAAAAAAGAAGCCTCCATATCACTGTATATTACTGCTTCCCAGTCTGCATGCAGATATCCCAATACTTGCTCATGGGCTTGTAAGAACTATGAACCACCGCAGGCCACTGCTGTAAATAATGATTTGTTCGTCGTTCACTTGCCTGGCTCACTAAGGGTTAAAACAGTTTTGTCCGGCAGCAGTGAGGTGTGATAGCTGAACTGATACAGATGACAGAACAGGCACACTGTGCTAGCTCTGTGACTTAGACAAAAAAAAAAAATGCTGCTATTGGCCTGTGAGTGACTGGCAGAGTGATGCAGCAGAGCATGTGATTGGCAATATTAGAGAGCTTACATGGTTCTGAATGTTTATTTTTTAAGACAGTTTGTGCAAGCAGCTACACTACATCTGTCAAAAGAACTCGCATTGCCTGTCATCCTAATTTACTCATCCCTAATTGGCGTGACATTATATGTGTTTCTTGTGTTGACCGTATCTCTGTGTACTATGTTGCACAAAATAACTCTAGATGCATTATTGTTGTACAAAATGTAATGTCTGTTTTTTCTTCTCGTATTTTTGGATGGAGTATTTATTTATTTTGGATCAAAGGGAAAGTGTTGATTTTAGTGTTGTTGTTTTTTTTTTTTTCTTAATTTGCTAACTAGATCAAACGGTTGTCTTTTTGAGTGTTCACAAATCACATACTTTCAAAACAATAGGAGAGAGGATGATAGTAATCCTGCATCATAAGGCATGTTAATACTGTACAAGATCTGTAATAAAAGTGAATTATAATGGCTTGTTTCCTCAGACTATATTTGTTAGTCTAAATTACTGCTGCTGGTTGGAACAATGCTGTACCGATAAATGTTAAGGATTTAGTGTAAAGTTTACCGAACAACCTTCTAATATGCAAAACCATGCTTTTCTATGTCAGCGCAACTGTATATATGTTTATGTAACAAGAAAAGTATATCATGGTATTCGCAGTCTAACTGAAAGTGTCATTGATACACCTGTAGATATTGGGTTCAGTGTGTTGGCAGACATGTATAACTGACAGCAGCTTGTGTGTGTGACGTGCCCTATATTACATTCAGTTGGTGTGAAAATTGTTTTTCGTGGCCTTATATTGCCGGTGGTTAATTTCTCTTTGATAACAGGTTTGTTTGTAGGAATGTCCAACATTCAAGTATCTCACCTATGATCTGTAACACTGATGCACTCGCAGTACTGTTGTGGCTAAACATCCCTCTCTCAGTGACTATTGGCAGACTTTAGACTTGAAAAATGAAGAAAAGCTAGACTGCACAACATTCCAGCTGTTAACGTGTGTTTCAAAAGGGAACAAATAGAAAATGAATTTATTAAGTGGAGGAAATCAAAACAGCACAAACTGGTGCAAAAGTCTTGAAATGATTTGATGATTCCTGGCACTGCGTTGATTGGTCAATAAAAGAAAAAGACACAAATTCTCCCTTGTCATCATTTACCATGATTATGATTTGACTCAGTGAAGGCTTTATAGCTAATGAATGGGATTAATCATCTGTATATTTATTTAATTCACAGCCTTTTTGAAAAATCCCACACGTTTTACACCATAAAAATACAACTTTGACTCATAATTGGTCAAAATAAATAAACAGACTAATTGGAAATCCCTAGGTTTATATCTCCCTCTTATTTCTCGACTCCAACATCTATGTATGCATATATTGGGTCATAACTGATGGACACAAAGTGGCAGCAAAGGCTATACGATTCCACCTTGTATAAGTTTACAGATATTAGTACCTTTGAAAATTGAACTAGTTGTGATGTCACAAAATCATGTGTACACCCCATAACTCAGATTTAAGGTAAACTCTTCTGCTTTAACAGGTGAATGTGAACAGCCTTGCAGTATCAAACCATGCACAGACATTATGCACCACAGTGAAGGCCCAACAACTATGAGTGGACCCTTAAAACTTCCATCATATGAGTTTTTAGCCAAAACTCAACTGGATTAATTAACAGCACATTTTACAAGCTTAATGATCAAAAATCTAGCGGTGGACATTTGTATGGAGAGAGCAGGTCAAATGATAGGGTCAACATGGATGTACGTCGCCTTTTTCTTTTGGCCTTTCCTCACTGCTGTCACCAAGAGAGGTCTGGCACAATCAGTAGTTCCCCTGTGGAATAGTTGCTGAGTCGTTTCATCAGAGCCAATCAGAGGTCCATTTAGGGGAGAGTGCTGCTGTGTCTCCAGGGGTGTGACAGCAGTATGTGGGTCAGAGCTGCTCCCGGGGCCACCAGCCCCCAGGGCCCCCTGCAGGACGGCTACAATAGTAGCCCCAGGGCGGATGCCATAGCTGGGATTCCCACCCGTAACCGGGACGCTTTCGCCCAGGGCACAGACACACTGGCAGCAGCCCCACCATCAATTCATCAATCTCTGAAGGGAGTGGCAACACCAAAAGGCCACAGCAGTCACCCCCAACAGCTCGCCTTGGAAGGGACAGGGCCACCAGGGCTGACACCAAGGCTGACACCACATTGGCGTGCCAAACTCTGCAGAATCCACAGAATCATCAGGCCTTTATGACAACCTGTAAACCGACCTGGGAGTGTGGAAAATAACCACAAAAAACATCTTAGTTTGATATCACTCAAGTTTCATCCCCACTGTGATATTTTCCACTTTTCACAGTTTTAATGAGCAAGAGAGGGGAAAAAAAAGCTTGCTCAGTGACTCAGGTTGTGAAAATTTCTTCCAACTTACTGAGTAATGACATCCTGCAAAGTTTTCCACCATTCCATAGGCAAGTGAATAAATGGCAGCTGATCATTTTATTAGTACAGACGGCAGGATAACTAAAGAAGAGAGTAATAAGAATGTTAAAAGAGACATGTAGGGGCAAACACTGACTGAGGCTCTACAGCAGCTCTGTTATCACAGCACCAATACTCAGACTCTGTCTCCTCCTGCTGGACACAGAGCAACTAGGAGAGGGCAGCAACTCAGCTTGTACAGGCTGATGCACACATTAGTCAGAACTTACTTTAAAGGTAAAACATGGTACAGTCCAAAAAGGGAAATATGTTTAACACATTGTATTGGTCTGTTTGGTGGATTTTTTTGGTGCACACATTGAGAAATCAACACTGGAATTAAATTTCCGCTAAAAATTGGTCATAATTATGTTTGTATGGTCTCACTATTATTCAGATTTACACAAATGGCAACAGTTCTGCTCTCTCTCTCTCTTTCTCTCTCTCTCATTCAGAAATCAGATTAACAGTGTGTCTGTCAGAAGCAGTTACACATCCCCATCCATTAGTGAGTCGTCCGCTTTTCATTCACTGTGCTCCATGTTCAGGAATCCCGACTGCTCCAAGTCCCATTTTTTCAAAAAAATTAAACATGTTCTTGTTCTGGGTTCAGAAGTCACTTGACCATCTGACAATGTGTCCATTGTGACAAACTGCTACATACGCATCAAAGAGGTGATTAACCAGTTGACAGGGCTGCGGGGACAATACTGCTCTTTACAGGGGAAACAGTGCAACTACTCAGCCACTCTGCTTCTACATGCAGCAGCTGACAACATGGAACCAAAATAACTGCACATAAAGACAGACATATAGGGTACATGGTGTTCACGTAGGTGCACATAGTCAAGGTTTAAGGCCTAGATCACATCACAGTTAGCTGCATATTTCAGTTTTTACCACTGATACTATCTTGTCCAGTACCAATGGGCTGTTATGCCGAGACAAAAACAGTCCACTTAATATAATGGAGGTGAAAGAACCAGACTGATAGTTTATCATGAGGTATTTCAAGAGCAATTAAAAGCAAATAATATCTCTCACTCTCGACCCCACATTAATTTTGTAGAATATGCAAGCTCGGTGTCAACAACCGAGATTGTAGCTTGT
>OMNW01018844.1:65797-79700 GCA_900303245.1 Selene dorsalis | reverse complement strand
GAGTGGGCCAGATGCTGCTATTTCTGGATTTGTCAAAAGCAGCAAAACCCTCTTCCCTAATACGTGGCACAGACCTCTAATCCTGTGGGTGTGAGGTAGAATGAAAGAGAGCGAGGGAGGAAGAAAGAAGGCAGGAGAGATAAATGGAGAGAAAACGCTGCTGGGAGTCGTATGAATCTGCTTCACGCCCTGCTGCCTTGATTGCTTTCTATTTTTACACACTGCTGCCACCAAGCTACGCATCCCAATTGGTCGCCACGGGAACGCCAGACAGCAGCACAGGAACAAACACTTTCTCGCTGGTCTCCATGGAACAAAATGCCCTGGTGCACGGTGCAACAGGAGGCAACGACGGCAGCTTGCGAAGCATATACGTCGAACACCTTGGTCACTTCTGCTCCGAATTCTCAGTGAACAAAAACATACAGTAACGCCCGCCCTGCAATTCACCACAGTCATAAATCAATCACCTTATTACATATAAAAGTGGGGCTGCAGGGCTGGTGGCGCGTGTTATGATATCTGCACTTAATCAGGATTTTCCCTCTGCTGCCACTGTGAGTGTCTGTGTCCATTAGAGCCTGGACCTGCACAGATGGCTGCGTGGAAAGCTGAGGTGTGTGTTCTCTACTTGAGGAGACCTGCTGTGCATTTTGCCTGATATTCTGAGCCTGCACAGAATGAATTAATGTTCACTGGTTGCTGTTCCTTTAACATCACAATACAACATTTTTACTCGAGTCTCTGTTACAGTTTCCTCAGTGTTGAGTTATTCTTTGTTTGTAGATCAGACGGTTCAGCTCTTTTCTCTTTTTGTATTCTTAACATTAGGGACTTTGCATCCAAACTTTACTTCGATATGCTTTGGGCTTTACAGTTTTACTTTTGTAGGATTATTTTTTGAAAATCTTTCCTGCACCTGCTGAATGCACACATTTGGTAACTGGGTCAAGACCAGAGAGGGTGTTGCACTTCTTACTGCTAAGCTGCAACTATTCTTGGCCCAAACTACGACGTGCCCTCAGTCCGGTCTATTCTAGTTTCTGGAAGTGAGACTATGAGCCTATGTATCAAGTAAACAAGTTAATCACGTGAAATTTTTTAAATGGCTTTTTGGATAAGGGGAAATGAAAGCACTGGGCCACAGCTGTTGTGTCACTGTAAATAGTAGAGATCAAATCACAGATTGTTTCTTTAGTGGAACATTTTCTGTGCTGATAGTTGAAAATGTCATCTCTACAGATTACATATTTGTATTTGTTTTTTTTTACCTTCTGCCGCGCTACAATATGATCCTCTACCTGTTCATACAAAACAACCTGTTTACCATGGAGTGAATTGAGTGAGTGGGACAAGAAAAACATGGATTCATTAATTCCTTCATTGAATACATCAAGCCTACTTAATAAACTTTACATTTTATAAGTTGTTCACTGAAACCTAAATTTCATAACTAAGCTTTAAAACAGATTCTTCAACTAGTGCAAAATACACAGTATGATATGGACATTATAATTTTCAGTGTGAACCTCAGACTCAACCAGAAAGAGATGATTCTTCACCCTCTGGCCAAATGAAGCAGTGGGAGTCTAACATGGAGCGTTCGAGTCATCTCCACTTTGTTTTGAGAGAGCTATCTTTGCTTAAATAAACAGTCCCATCGAGGTTCATCCTGCCTGTGCCAGTCCTAACTCGGCAACACCTGCCAATCAGCTATCAGTGAGAGCCAGTGGCTGGAGAAACAACACTACCTTTGTGTGTCCCCCTCGCGTGCCAAGCTCTCAGAGGACTTTAATGAAGACAGACAGGAAGTGGGGGAGGAAGGCCTGAGCAGGAAATGACCACATATAGATTCAGGAATCCAAAGAGCAAAAAATAGTTTTATCAGTGCGCAGGCATAGGGAGATGATTTAACCACAAATGAGAGGGATGAAAATGTCATGTGTGAGCAGCAGAGACTGAAATTCTATCTGTCTAGTGATTTGTTTAAACCTGCCTTTGTGTATTCACAGTGAAAGGCAAACAATGCTACCATAAACGGCCTCTCTGTTATTCCAGAGAGCTGTCTTCAAGTGGTTATTACACTTTGGAGGCGACTTCTTACCTTATGGGTTTGAAAGCATGTCTCTGAGGTATAATTATACATTTAGAGGAGGCATTTCTCAGTTCTGATGTTGGTGCGATTCACAGAGATTACAATAACAAGAAGCTCTCAAAGCTTTAATTTACCTCTCTAATATTTATCCTTCCCATGCAGTTACTTTATTTTACAAGATATAATTCCTTTTCCTGATCTCTAAATTGTGTATACATGCAACATGACAGGCCTGTAGTTAAATAACTCAACAAGTATAATTGTTTTCCAATGTAATTAAAAGAGACACAGAAGGGAAAAGAACATAATGTAATTTGGTGACCTCATTGCCGAATTATGAAGTTTTTAGCCTGGCTAGCACTTGTGCTCATGCAAACCATGAAAGGCAGGAATTATTCTTATTTACACAGCGATCCCCAAAGGGTCCCTCGAACTTTAAACCAACAAACCTGAGCTGCCTTTCTGGTGGAAACCTGCGTCTTTTCAAAATAGTTTTTAAAGCCCACAACTCAGGAGAAATTAATCGGCTTTAATTCTCTCATTTATCACTAAAAGAGGCCTTGGAACGTGGTTTATTATTCTAACATAGGGAAAAATGTGGTTCCTTTTAAATAATGGCAAGGTAATTTCAGTACAAATAACAGTAATTAAAATTTAAACTTGTGAAGGGAAAACATACAATTAAAGTGTGTTGTTGCTTGTGTTCAGTTGGTATGTTTTAGAATAATCCAAATAAGAATAAGGAAGGTTTAAGCCACTTTTCTGGCATGTGTCACCTCTTGTGAAAGTTTTGGGTTGAGCCCTGGGGGGAATGTGGAAGGGGCAGGGGTCATAATGAGCCTAACTGATGTCATTAGCAGGTCATCAGAAACCTCAGGAAATACTCACTGGGTACACCGACCCCTTGATTGACAAGGGTCAAAAAGACTCTCACTGTATTAACAACCCAGTGTGGTAAATGGAAAATGTCTAATACAGGGCAACATCTGAAACACTCACAGTAATATCTTTTTACCCAGCTGCACGCCTGTGCAGATTTATGTATGCATGTATGTACACATATTTGCATTTTTATGTCTACACTGTGTGTGTGTGTGTGTGTGTGTGTGCAAATTAACAAACCTGTCTTCCTCAAGGGGAAGTCGTCCTTGCTCTCTATGGGTGATGGCAGAGTATACTGGCAGGTGGGGGAGGTGCCGCCCAGAGGTGGAGAGCTTTGGTCCAGTGATGTGTGGTGAGAAGACCTGATCACCAAAAAATTACACGAGATTATAAAGATATAAAGTGTGTTCCTATGTGATTCATGTATCGTATTTGTATCTCTATGTCTGCCTCTAAAATAACAAAACTACTCACGTATACCAGAGTTTTGGGTGGTGGATGAAAGAATGACTTGCTCCATTACTGCCTGGGTCCTTGGCTGATTTGCTCAACAGAAACTCTTGGAGTTTCTGCTTCACCTCGGTACTAGCCACTGCACCTGTGAGACCAACAGACAGAAACAAAGGGATTGGGGTCACCCTAGGGCTACAGCTCGTAATATATTACCGCACAGATAATATTGTAAAATCCAACCCTTCAATAACTTCCAACTTCCTCATCTGTTTTCCTATGTCACATTTAGCACGCTGCTAGAATTCAAAACTGTCTGCAATTACCAAAATTATTTTTTTCCCTCTGCTCTATAATCTCAACTGATTCAGTTTGTTCCATCCTCCTGAGCAAGCACTACTTATGTAGGGAGATCTCCCCCTAGTGGTTAAAGAGCACCACATATCTTTCACGCTGCTAAAGCGATACTGCCGAGGGATGTTCTCTCCCATTGGAGGGGTTACAGTTGCAGGGCACAGTTTCAAATTACCTGACCTGACAAAGTCAGTCTATTATTAGCTATAAGGTAAAAACAGATATGAAACACTATATCAGAAGCTATTTTCATCGTGCTATAGAAAGATATGTTCTCCTAAATTCTGAGCTTAAATGTCACTGGCCAACCTTATGTCATCAGGTGAATGTACTGGCTAAGTACCATGTCATCATCACCCTTATATTGCCGGATATTTCTCTTTTTCTAATGAGTTAACTTGATTTCATGTGTGTGATTTGCCTTGCTCCCAGACATGCTCCAGTTTGAGCTAATATAGACAGAGATATAAAATAAAATGGTTTCCCTGCTTGTGAATGG
This sequence comes from Selene dorsalis, assembly GCA_900303245.1. Taxonomy (NCBI): domain Eukaryota; kingdom Metazoa; phylum Chordata; class Actinopteri; order Carangiformes; family Carangidae; genus Selene; species Selene dorsalis. The sequence goes on along the minus strand of OMNW01018844.1, from coordinate 75,420 downwards.
TTATTACATCGCTGTATTCAGTATTAACAATTAACTATACATTCATTTTTAAACTCACAGTTGAATATGATCCAATTGAGAGTGTCATTAGCCCTGGACAGTGAGAGTAGGTGATCTTAAATGGTTTCCAGATGGCAAAATAAATACAGAAATAAAAAACATTCCCTTTTAAAAAATTACATTACAACATTATTTCATAGCTAAATTATGGTTAATATGCAATTGCATATAATAGGTGTAGCGGATCTAGACTGTGGTCCTGACTTGAACGTTATTATATTTGCAGAAATACAAGCTGCTACATGAGAACATAACATGGTAAAATAAAAACTGTCAAATGTTATATTCGTTGTGTTTTTTTGTTGGCAGCATGTCCATGCCATCAAGTGCAAAGAGCTTAAGCAGCTGTCATGCCTCTCTATCTTCATGGCAAAAGGAGGTCTGAATATTAGGAAATCATAATGATGATGATAACAGAACATGTACATAGCTCTGTATGAATGTTTTCCCAGTCAGTGCAGCATTCAGCTACAGTAAACCATTCCTATCCAGCTGTTCCATGCATATTTTGCTTAGGCCCCACTCGAAGGTAATGCATTAAAAAAAATGATTGAAAAGGTTGAGGGTTAAGATTTCAGGGCCTCATGCTTGCTTTTGCCTAAGGCCGTCAAAATGACTAATTCGGCCCCTGATGGTAAAGAGATGGTGATGGTGGCGGTGTCGAGCTCTTACTCTCTCTGGAGCGCTCCTTGCCCCTGAGGCTCAGGCTGGAAACATGCTGCTCTCTCCGAAGCCTCTCCTGCTCCTTCTCCTGCTGGTTCTGCTGCTGCTGCTCCAGACGACGCTCCTTCTCTGCAAGTTCCTGCTGCTGTTTCATGGCCTGGAGCTCCTGCTGGAGCTGAGAAACATGCAGGCCTCAAGTCAGCATGAGGAGAGCACACTGATGAATGTATTTTTATAACAAGAGTGGCTTGGATGAACTTCTGCAGCTTCACGTTTGGCTGTGATGGACTATTCTGTACTCGTATCTGAAAACAGAACTCGTGCTGTGCTGTAATGCATTGCTCAACGCCCTGCCTTGCTGTGCTGAGTTGTTTCTTATTTTCTGTGCTCTGCTCTGTTGTTCTGAGCTATAATGTTTTGCACTGATCTGCACTGTGCCGTGCTGTGTTGTGCTCTGCTTGTTTTGTACACAGAGATGATGTGTTGTACGCTGCTGTGCTGTCCTCCATACAACTGTTCAGAGCAACGCTGACCTTGAGGTGCTCCTGGAGCTGAGCCTGGTGCTGACGGGTCAACTTCTCATGCTGCTTCTGGAACTCGCTGATTAGTAGCTGCTTCTGGATCTGTTGCTGCTTCTGAATGAGAAGCAGCTCCTGCTGCAGCTGCCTCTCCCACAGCCCTGGGTCCGAGCCTGGCCCCAGCATCCTCAGATCTGTGCGCAGGTCCAAAGGAGATAAGGGCTCCACAGTCAATGGCACGTCTGGCTTAATGTCCACTGAGGTTCATATAGGGAAGATCAGAGGGAAGAGAAGAGAAAAAGAGAATTGTCAGCCCCAATTTCACCTTTAGCTTTATCAACTCCAATCAGGCACCCAGAGATGCACAATATATCTGTGTATTACTGCAGAACTAACTTCATCAGAAGTTAGGAAAGACAGGAAAATTATATCTCTAAAAGGGAAAGAGTTGTGAAAAACTAAAAATTGAAGGGGGGGAGAGTAAAACAAGGTTCAGGAATAAGCAGCACATCTTTCTCTCGAGTGATCCTCAAAAACCTGCAATTATAATAGTTTCTATAAACAAACACAAGATCACATCTCCACTGGGAGCAGCTGTAGAACAGAGTCAATGGATACTTGGCACGAAATGTTGAAGTGGTCATTGAGTTATTTACAGAAAATCCTATCTTTCCACTGCTTGTTAAATAAATAAAAGGAGTTCTTCTCCCTGTGTCCACCGGAACATCATGCAGATATCCCCGTTTAACATCAGTCACTTTAACCGGATGTGTTTGTGAATTCATGATACTGTTATGTTTCCAACTCTGTTCTTGAGTGTAGATGCTGCAATGTGTGCATTGCTAAGAGCTGCCTTTGTCACTGACAACTACCTCCATTATAAGTAATTGCCAGATACAAAGTGCGAGGGCATCCCTTTGGTCTCTGAGCTCTATATATAGCCTATTCCAGAGAGAAAATCGATTTCCATTTAAGAACACAGGAGACAGGGCTACTTCATCACTCTATCCCATAGAGGATGATTGGTAATTGCACAATATTTTTCTTTATCCTATTTATGTTTCTGTTCCTCATTAATCCACACTTCTGTATCCAGCTGAATTTATCAGCTGGCTTGAGTGAGTGTTTTTTTTTCTTACAGAATCACATCTTTGAACCAATATTAGATATTAAAGAAGGTATTTAGGCCTACAGTATATTTGGCCAGCGATTAAATAAAAATGTCCAATTCTTGGAAAAATAAATGACATGTTAGTTATGCTGATCATGGTGTGACATTCAAGGAAGGATAAGCATTGTCCAGACTCTATAATGTCTCATCCATTTTGAGACCAGAGAAATATTCAAGCCTACTTAAAATTCCAGTGGCTGGCGGGAGATTTATTGAGTGCATTCATTGCCTTAATCTTCTCAAGGGTCACATTTAAGAGAACAAACACAGGCAGTGTTCCCACACCACCTGTTCTTTGGCGGCATGAGAAAAAAGTGACACGTTTTACTTTATATGTTAACATAAATAATCTTGTGTTGATCCTGCCATCCATAGATCCCCATAAAATGCTATAAAATACCAATAAAAAGGAGTTTAAACCTGCCAATAGAAGCAGCTTCAGTTTACAGTAGCCATCAGTGAAGGAGCAGTGCCCTCATGTTCACTGATGCTTACTGGCGCCCGTTTTGTCATGTAGTCTGTTTTTCATTGCCACCATTCCATGTGTATGCCGCGGTGATGATTATAAATAGAAACATAAAAGCAAGTGGCGCAATCCTGGTCTGTAACAACCCCCACACCCTAGTATCCACCACCCTAACTTGCCGCTGCCATGGCAACGCTGGCGACGTAATTACGTCTCCCCATCCTGCAGATATCGAGTCTCACTGCATGTCATCTCCTGCCTACAGTGGCAATGTGACATGTTGACTATTATATCAGCTTTTCAGCTCTTATATAAGAAAGGAGTCCCCAGCAGAGAGAAAGTATTACAAAAGCCCTCCGACAACACACACACACACATACACACACAAACACACACACCTTCTCTGTGCAGATCCAGTGGCAAAGTGATAAGTTGTCTTAAAACATGATCAAAGAGTGAAGACAGCTAGAGGGGACTTCCGTTGCTGTAATTTTTCTCTCTATGTTCTAAAAACAGCTCCAATCAAATGACAGAGGAGGACAATGGGCTCGGCAGGCAGAGAGAACAGGCACCTGTAGAACAGACGCCTTCTCTCCTGACAGGGAATATTAATCTTAGCTTGTAAGTACTTGACAAAGGACTCTTTTGTAGCAGGCGCTGTTCCAGGGGTAGCCGTGAACCTGTGAACCATTGAAGGGCTCAGAGACTCAGAAAAGCTTTAGTGCTACTTTTTGCCTAATGGACCTAAATATAGCAACAAAAACACCTGCTGCCTGGGAGAATTCACCACTGTGATATCTAATTAATCTCATATTTCATTCTGTACCCTCACTGTGACTGGCATTAAGGATCTCCACTTTGATCAGCACATCAAGCTGAGCCTCCATCAGAAAATCTCAGACAGCGGTTTAACAGGATGTGAAGGGGGGAGGAGGAGGAGGAGTGTGAAAGCTTAAGCCACCTTTGATAACCATGGCTGTATGAAATGGCCCTTGAGGAAACCACAACAGCCTCATGTGCCTGTTCTATTCTTGTCCACTCTCTGTCCACTACATATGTCGGCCAGAATAACACTGGATGGAAGGAGGGAACATAATAAAATCCTAAAGGTAGATAGGCTTTGACTGAGCTCCGCTGAAGTCTCTGCCTGATGTGTAACTTACAAGCTCAATTCTTCAGGATTGACATTGTTCTCTGTGAAGAAACAGAGAAAAGTTAAACATGTGCCTTTGTCTATGTACTTTACACAACTGCAGAATATGTCAGAACTTCACATCAACTACCTGCCACCAATTCACAGGTGATACATTACAGTCAAATCTACCCTGACACTACCCGAAACTGAAATCTACTGTTTCTATGTTACAAAAATACTCCCCAGGCAGAGGAGAATACGGAACCACCAGTAACTAGGGCTAAATATAAATGCTTTTCTGAGCAGGGTCTTAATATAGACAATGTGCGAAAGACTGTCACAGTTGTGAGGCCGCCTGCTCAATTTAACACGGGCAAAAATAAAAGCGCCGTGTTGCATTTATACTTCTGAAATGATCACTCACAAAGACGCGCCTGCCACCTCTGGTTCAGTGTTCCTTCAGTGCCAGTGGCAATCATGACCCCTTGATATGAAGGCTTTATTCCGGGTGAGAGCGAGCGGTGTCTCCTGATTGGCGGAAAGTGCACAGAAGTGACTCTAGGCACTGGTAAACAAGAGATTTATGAATGACAGGTCCCAAATTTGTTTTTAGCACAAGGGTGCGACAAGCAGCCTGCCCCATGCCTAAATTCCTCCCTGTGGAGAGCCAGCCAAGGGGGGATTGTGTGACTCATGGCCTGTGACCACACTCCCACTGCAGCATCGCACCGCCAGTGTCCCCAAAGTGTTTATTTCTATAAGCAATCTGCCTCTCATTAGCCTTGGTGGTAGTAAGAGTGACAATCAAATCCTTAATTTGAGATGTTGGATGGCTGTCTTTTTTCTTTCTTTCTTTTTTTTTTTTTGCCTCAGGCCACATTAGCAGTCTTCCCACCCTGAAGGGAGATAGACACACAGACGCACATCACCACTCACATTACTATCACATCGGATACATATAGTAAAACACTAGACTCACGGTGTGGGACTGTAGTTTTAAACAACACCTTGACATTTCAGCGTTATCTTTTTTTATCCCGCTTGCGCATGAACCGAAGACTAACGTGACAGAGGAGATATTAAGATTGTAAACATTATACTGCTGAATATAAATGGTGCAGCTATTCTTAAACCTTAACAAGTCAGGTTGCACCTAGAGGGACCTCTTGGTGTCACTGAATAAGGCTAATAATATTCAGATTTCATCATAAAAACTTGAATGCTGTAACGCACAGAGCATGTTGTGTTTAGCGTTGCGAGGTGGGTGTTGATGAACAAACTAAAAATATCGCTTGTTATAGAAAATGATTTGCGTGAAAGCATTTGGGTTGAGTTGTTTGGATTGAGAACAAATTCAACCAAATGAACTCATTATTTTACTACTGCTGTTGTCGCAGTTTTACGATAGTCATATTTGCATGTTAACAATTACATACTGACGAAGTGATTTCCCTTTTCGTCGCGCCCTGACAGTAGACAAATGTATGTAAATACTGTGCTACATGTGGCTTCAGGATGTGGTGGCTGAAGTTGTTTAAATAAAGTCTTGAGCACCGGAGAGGCCGTCCCGTCGCTTCCCCCCGGTTTTCAAAGCACCTTAACCCAACATGACACCTACCAGTAATCAACACCTTCAGTGCATGTTTCTTACTGATTGGCCAGCTGTGAGTAAACACTGCTGACTTTATGTTTACCCCATAAATGTGTATGTTGCGAGCATTAAGCGTGTGATACAGATGGTTGCTGATCCAAATTCCCTGTCTGACGAGTATAAATAGAACCAGAGATACAGAAGATGTTTGAGGGCAAAAAATAAGCTGATGCTTCGGACTGCAATGTGGTGCTGGATCTCTCATTAAGTGCCTTGTTATTTTGAGCAGCTGGCGTGTCTAAAGCAGGAAACAGGTCTTATTTTTAAGACTCAGGCTCGTCCTTGCAGCTAAGCCAGAGCTGTGGTTTGCAGGCTATCTGCTAACAAAGAGAGCTGAGCTGAACCACCACAGGTTTTTTTTTTGTTTTTTTTACTGAGGGGAGCCAGAGATTTGATCATAACCTGCCAAACTGTCTCATAAAACAACAACAACACACAAAACAACAAATGTTAAACTGCTATCCAATCACAGCAGCTGACAAGACACAAGAAAGTATAGATGTTCCTCTGTCACAACTTTTTATCATTATCCAATACTCTGTGGAGAGCACTGGCACCAGGTCTAACAATCAATATAATCTCTGATTAATCAATTACCTAGTCAACTGTCTTAATGCCCTGAGCCACACCAATCCCTCCAACCGGTAGGAGAGCATCCTATAGTATTACTGATAAAACTCAAGCTGCTGCGGCAACATGTAAGAAACACAGATAACAAAATATGCAAAAAAAAGTATTGTATGTATTTTCATTTAGGTTTTTTGTTCAGTGAGCACTTCAATATATTATTTATAATGATTTCAAAAAACTTACTTCATTCTCATTATGAGCAATTGCTAAGTGATACTGAAACATAATCCCATATTCTTTTGTATCGTTTTGCACAGGCTCTTTAGCAGTGAGCACTTGAAACACAGACAGTGAATGGATACAGGATCCAGACAAGAGGACTTGAAAGGTGCAGCATTGTTACTGTCTGAAAGGTCCCCATTGAAGGCAGCTTGCATGATATTTTACATGATATTTTGCACTCAGGGGGAACTAATTAGTTTTCCCTTGTTGGAGGGCCCATCCGAGGGCTGTTTCTGTCACAACTTTGATGTTACTGGCACTAATCAAAACATTATGCCCTTTATTTTCATGTTCCACTTGAAATGGAACAGCAGAGCAGCACAGTGTCACATAAAATGTCAAGAAGTTTGCTTTGGAAAGCTGTTCACAGAGAACGCAATCAGCTGACACAAGGATCACTTCACCAACAAAAGACTAATATCCTAAAACAGTGATAATAATCATCCCCCACACCCCCTCCACCTCCCTTTGCTGACTGTCTTAAAGGGAATGTGTCTGCACTAACAGCAACAACATTTTAAATGGCACCCAGTAAACTCACAAAAAGGCATCCCAGAGCAGCATTTCAGACAGACCATGTTAGTCACTATCAAATGGTTTACTAAACAGTGGAAAGAACAAATTAAACAGGCAAATTTCCTATAAAAATCTTTTCCAAGCTGCTGTTATATCAGGAGCATGCAGAGATGGAATGATAACGCACAGACGCCTAATCTTAGCAGGCTAATGCCATAAGCTGAAAATAACTCACCTAAGAATAGCTGACCCACAGAATAAGCAAGGAGCCCGAATTCAGGCGATGGATGTATCTGTTGTTTGGCTCACAGGCCGCTAAGACAGCGTAGCCTGATAGTCAAATAACCTGCTCTATTGACAGACAAGGAATGTGTCATCTACCTGTCATGCTCCTGTTTTATTTTTAAATCTCCTCACGTTCAGCACACTGCCTGCGGATGTTGTCAGTCACCCATTTTGTCTGCCTGAAGTCAGACTTAAGGCTGTGGGCTTTTTTTTTTCCTTTTTCTAACTTATCTCTTACACTACAACAACAACACTGAGCTGACAGTCAGTGTCAAACACCTAAATGTTCATTTAACAATTAGTTTAAATGTGGCAACACGTGTCCCGCTCTTTGCTGTTGTCTGGCTACAGATAATGCAAGTGACAACTCATAGGTCAAAATGTAACGTTCAGTATATTTAGCACTCACATGACTCAATCTGCACTTTGTCGTTACACACGCTTCTATACAACCCACATGACGATGTTTTCACACAACACAATGCCTCACCTTGAAACTAATTGCCAGAGACAATTTTCACATTTTATCAAAAGCCACATGCTAAAAAAAACCCCCCAAAAAAACCCAAAAAACAAACAAAGCAACTAAGATATGACTCATCTTGAGTCAATACATTGAATAGACGTTACTCATACTGATGTCAGCCGTGTATTCTTCAATTCAATACTGGGGTCAAAAATAGAACAGTCAATGTCTGTGGTAAATATCCTGAGAGAAACCTTTCAGTTGTGTTTCTCTCACAGTTTTTCCTGTTCCCTGAAAAGTGCACGGTGACATGGAAGCTCGCAAAAAAACACAACACCCCTTTCATGTTCACAGTGACTCATTTCAGGCAAGGAGAACATGGGAATAGTGTTAACACATTTCCTCCTTTTAGTAGAAAAAACAACACTGTGCATATTGAATGTGTTGGAATAAACAGCACTTTTTCTTTCTTTTTTTTAAACTCATCACAAGACGTCTTTAATGTAGCACAGATTAAGGCAACAATCCCTGCCAGGGAACAATTCATAAAGCAGCGTATGTCATCACAAGAGTAAATACCTTGATTCAGGAAGAAGTGCCTGATCCTACCACGTTGCTCTGCTGAGAAGCTTTGAGTTCTCTTTTCACACAGAATGAGAGACCAGCTGAGCGCAAAGAGTTGAGAGTACGTGAGAGAGAGGGAGAGAGGGACAGCGTGAATGTGTGCGAGAGAGGCACAGAGGATGTAAGACAGCAGAGAAGCAGGGACGGATTCAGCAAAAGAGGAAAGGACAGGAGCTGGAATGCAAAGACGGGAAAAATAAAGGAGGGTAAAAAAAAACTGAGATCCCTCGAGAGGAGTAGAAACACCCGGGCTGTGTGATCACCTGAGTTGTTCACGTTGTGCATCTTGCTCTGGTTGGGGAGCTGCTGGTGTCCAATGCGCCCCTCTGTTGTGGAGAAACTTGACTCGCCCTCGTAAATCGTCTGCAGCATACTCCACTCAGCGCTCAGGTCTCATCGCAAGCCTTGCGTTTCCTGTCACCAAGAGCCACCCCTCAGCCACTCAGGGGAGAGACCACCACAACAGGCAACTCTCTCTCCCTTCCTCTGCCTCCTCCTCTGAGCAAACCACTCTCACTGTACGGCAATAACACAAACTGCACACTCTCTTGCAGCCTCCCAGCACCCTGCCTTAGTCTGGTCCAAACACTAACACAGTGTTAGAAGAGGAGTCCGGCTTTTTTTCCTTCTTCTTCTTCTTCTTATCTGCCTCTTTCTCTGCTTCTCTCCGGTCTGTGGCTTTTTCTCTTCTCAGCAAAGTGTTTGAGCTGGGAGCGAGAAAAATGTAAAGCTGAGTTGCTAGGAAAGCCGTGCACCACGTACTGAGCACCTCGCTGAGGCAGTAATGCAAGCCAGGGAGGGAGCAAGCTTCATTTGCATGTGAATCAACAACTGCGTGGCCCACAGGTGACAGAAATAGAACAATGGCCAGCCCTGGCTAAAAATAGGTCAGGCGAGGCGCGGGGATTGGAGCAGCATTGATGCGTTTAAAAATACCACACCAAACACAGCTGTCTTCTTCAGCTCCTGCCAGAAGGCATGTCTCCTGACTCCCTCTCTGCAGATGGAGACTTGATTCCTCTATCTTTTCTGATTTGTTGAACCAGCCTCTCTCACTCACTCTATTTATGTCTTCATTTTGTTTTCACAGGTACATGGCTGGAATGATCTCTCTTCTTTTTTTTTTTTTTTGCTTTGATATACTGAAAGAGCCACATGTAAACTTTAAATCTCTGCAGTATAAAAATGGCTGTTTGTCTTTTATGTGATTCACAAA
>OMNW01018844.1:51107-61964 GCA_900303245.1 Selene dorsalis | reverse complement strand
AACCTTTCAGAAAAATGTTTTCATTCATTTCCTGTGAACCCTCTCCCAGAGATGTGAGAGACAGGGTGAGCTTTAACAGAGCTCCAGAAAGGCAAAAAAAAAACCACACACAACAATTTCAAAGCATCCTATTATTGTACACTGACCTTGAGGTCACTTTACTTTCTAACTTTGAATAGGTCCCTGATGCCGTGCCTTCATCTGCTGCCATAGGCTTTCTAAAAATAGATGTGGTGCACAAAAGCCCACTGGAAACAGAGGGCAGCTCTCAGTATTTTTACTGATCAATGTGCTCATCTCGGCTGGAAACCATTGATCCATTGTTTGTATCAAATTGACCATGTTGCTGCTGTACAACTTCCACTGGACACTCAGTCATGACGAGCTTTACCTTACGTCCCCCTTGCCCAATTCCTTTTCTCAAAGCAACGCAAACTATTGATCCATTGACGATATTCCACCACCAGGAGGCTTTAGCATTGATTTATCTTTGAGAGATCATTCTAAATGTCAGCCGGCATTTTAGTGAGCTATTACCCAATGAACATGAAGCAGGACTTTTCTGCCTGAATCCACAGAATTATTGCATCAGTGGCTTTTTGTGCCTACATCATTGAAATGCCTGCAGAGGTCCAATGCGTCATCCGTATCATCCGAACACACTGGCCCAAACAGACACATGTGACTTTGATGGAAACCAGCCAAGTTTAGCTGACCTTACAAAATCCCTGAGGGATTAATAAAAACAAAGGTTCTCTGTTCAGAGGCATCCTTCCAATCCACATCCTGCTAGTCGGACCTATTTATGAGCGGATAATCATAGCATCACCCCTCCCAAGTGATCTGGAGTTATTATCTTATGATAACAAAATATATTTTGTTATCACCACAGTTTTTGAGAAAACTGATTTTATAAGTCCTGTCTGTCGTTTGGAAAAATGCCAGGATTGTTATTTCTGTCCCAGAAAATGTACAGACGGTTTTCATTCAACTTTCAAATGTTTTTAAAAGGACAAATCTGACTTCTCTGAGTTGTTAAATAAGAGGCGAATGCTTACTGCTTGACTGCTCTTCTGGATTTGTCAATGACCTTTAAAGAATCAAGGAAAGCTCCATTCATGGTTTTAAAGGTCCATGTTAAAAAAAAAAAAAAAAAAAGTGCAAGAGGAAATCAAGTTTACTATGGGAAGGGTGGTCTGGTGCTTATTGTCCAGGCCACTTCCACCTACGCCAACACTTCTTTACTTGACCGCAGCAGAGTCACAGTTCTCTCCTCCTGTGGTGTCTCAAAGGTCTAAAACACAACAATGCCTCTGAAAAATAGCTCTTCCTCTGATTATTAAGGCTGTGCACTGCATACCAGGAAATGTCCCACAGTGCACCCACAACCTCTGTCACAATGCTAATGTCTGGGCTGCTCCATATGCATAAACCTGGAGGGGCTCCAGATGTATTTTTAAACACTTTGCTTGGGTGACCTTGAGTCTCTGGATCATTATCCAGCATCACATTCATAACATATATAGCCTATATTTTCTTCCACCATAGTTACAAATTCACCCCGATGAGCTACCATATTTTTATGCAGGGGGGAAGTTACTGGTTATCCAAACTCCTAAAGCACACTGTGAAGACAATGTTCTACTTTTGCAATTTCTGAGAGAGGACCTAAACCCGTCAGACACCTCCCTCTTTCCTTAGCCCCATGAGAGGCAAAGGAATGGTTCAGGGGTCATCTCACTTGTTTGGTGGGAAAACAATAGTACTGCTGCAGCCACTTCCATCATGGATGACATTCTTGTGTGTGCAGTAAGCATCAAGTCTCATGCTGCTTTTTTTCACTACATTATGAAACTCTCTCTGACACACCCTTTCTACACAGCAGTTTTTTTTTTGCATCGTGCTTTGTGTCCTTGCATTGCTGGTATTAATGAAGATATTGCAAACTCCTCTATTTTGGTCTCTGCACTCATTTGTGAGTTTCATCAGCTTGGTTGAGACTTACACGAGCAGCAGTAACTAAGGTAGCAGGACTTGAAATTGTGGGACACTGTCCAATGGGGTAAAACCCCTGGTGGATCGTTCAGCAACAGTGCACCCTGCAGGTTGATCAAGCAGAGGAACAACAAGAAATAGAGAAACAGAGAAACGTTAGAGATGCTAGAGATATTACTGTGAGCTTTTCCATGGCAAACTCCAAGGACCTGGAAGACAAACACTGTGACACACAACAAACACCGTGCTAAAGCGAATGGATGCGAGAAGAGGAGATGTTGCAAATGCACTGACAGCAGGTCCAAGGAGCGCAGACACTGTAGAAAAACAAATGGAGACACTTACTCTGCAAACAAAAATACATGCACAGACAGACCAACACACACACACACACACACACATTCACATAGCCGTGCCACCATGCTGTGCTTGGGAGTGGCTGCAGCGTTCCTGACCTCTGCCTTTCATCTCAGATCCAGTAACCAAACTGATTTTTTAAACCCAGCCTCTTCAGTAACACGCAGCCTAACAAGCTTTGGCTCTCTCTTTTATTACAAGTACAGAAACAAAAACAGTTACAGCTATGTGATCTCAAAGCTGTCAGCAAAACATGATTTTTGTTTGTTTGGTTTTTTTTCCCTGATGCTATAAGCAAGCCCCTTGTGTGAGGAATCAAAAGATGAAATGAAGCTGACAACATGGATGTTTCCTCCAGAACAACAAAATATGGAGATTCCTCACTTAAACAGCAAAGCAAACCTAATAAATGAGAGAAAGAAAAAAAAACAACTCTGCTCTCTGGTATGACATGGCATTCATCGATATTATTCTCTGCTTTTAAATACATGCTGATGGCATGAGTAAAACCTTCTTTCCAGATGCCATTTGTCTGTTGTTAAGAACGAACAAGTAGCTTTCAAGAATCCACTTTTTAAATGCTGTCAGCAGCTTTGAGACGAGATAATGCCTCTCTAAAGCTAAAAAAGAACACTTGCTCTGAGGATGCCACCTGAAAGGGGGTAAAATTTTCTGTCTTGGAAACAGATGGGCTGGTAACCTTTTCACACCTATCTGGCCGCAGAGACCTTTACGAGGGATCTGCTCTTAGATATGCAGTCGGTGTGTCCAATCTCTGTGTAATTCCTGGATCCGTTTGTTCTGCACATTTTACGCCAAGTGGGGAGAGGTTGCGGCCGTGACCCCCCGCAGCCCCATAACTCACAGAACGGACTCAGAGACCTGGCAGGTTCCCCCAGATGAAAGGTAACAACAAAGAGATGTTTAGCATGATGCATGGCGGTGCAGCCCGGGCCCCGGTGGATGATGGGATGGCATGGAGTGACAACTAATGTTCCTGTTAAGTCTGAGGTTTGTCTGTTTCTGCCATCGACAATCCGCCCATCAGGCTGGGTGTATACTGAGAGCTCTGAGGCACAGCTCATTTATCACCTTCACTGTTTTCACTATGCAGATGTGACAGAGCAGGACTGGGTTAGGGCAGGGGCACCCTGCATGATGTCTGCCAGTGGGCGCACTGACAGACAGATAAGCAGATGGGTATAAGTAGATAGGCAAGACAACAACACACACATACTTACAGTTAAAGTAGCAAGCCTTGTTTTAGAAAAATAAATGAAGGAAACACACTAATGGAAGTCATAAATGTGTTCCTTGAGCAAGTAAAAAAGCACTCTGACAAAAGCATAGCATATTAATCTATCTTAAATGCTTGAGTCAGGAGCCTTAACTCGCCCCATTTTTCATCCACACAAGAGGCCTCTCAAAGACATGAATGATTCATCTCTCTAACTCCATTTGGACAGGAAGTGAAAACAAATGAAAGTGCCCCCCCACCACCACCACCACCACCCATAAGGGAGCCCGGGTCTACAGCAGGGCTTGATGAACCACACTGAGAACACCAGGCTAAACCTACTGAGCTCTGCGTCCCAGCTGCAACAGAAGCCAGATTCACCCTCTGGGCCACTGCCCTCCTACTACTATCTATATAGAGAGAAAATAAATCCTCTCTCTCTCTCACACACACACACACACACACACTGCTGTAGCCCCAACTCTGCACTGTGAGAACACCTCTGGCTTTTTCAATCTGCGGGAGATGTTTTGAGTCGTGCTCGAAAATGAGTTATTATTAGGATTCAACATATGAGACCCATCATCGCTATGGTTTAAGGACTGATTAAAATTTATTATGTGTACGCAACTGCACAAAAATGAACAGAAACAGCAAACACTAAGAGTGTGAGTGAGGAAAAACTCATTTAAATCAGAGAATAGTTTTTTCGTGGCACTTGGGCTTCGTTCAGATCGTCTGCACAGTGTCTACTTTACAGCCACACTCTTGGAGCGGCAGCAGCGGCCGGAAAGAGCAAAATAAATAAAGGTGAGAACATGATTTTCCATTTCTTTTACCTGTCAACACATGGAGATAGTACTGGGATCGCACTACACATGTTACTATTTAAGCTCAGAACATGCAGCACATGCACAAGAACCTAATGCGAAGCAGACCTATAAAGTTATATCACTTACAACCGCTTCAAAAGATAGCTGTGTAGCTTCTCAGTGAGATGACTAGATCTCTGCTGATGGACTGATTCTTCACATCACCTGTGACCATGTTGTGTCCCTGCAAGATCACCGACCCCACTCCAGGGATGTTCCCACACTGACATCAAGCTACTGTCATTTGTCAAAACCTGGTGTTTCCCCCGTGTCACCTTGTCAGCAGTCTTGCACTCAGTTGCTGACCATCAAGTTTTATAAGTGTTACATGATAGGGGACTTGTGTGGATTACAGTGGTGATTATCTATTGGAGAGAAGTCCTGACAGTCCATTGTGTAGCAAAGACTGTGTTGTATTTCACAAGATATAATTGCTAGTTTTATCCTGTCATTGAGGCTTCCTGTACTGTAAAGATGAAGGGAACATAACAATGAGCCACTGCAGAACAGAGCCCAGCACCTTCCTCTGAGCATCAACAGCACCCCTCCTCCCGCAAAAACTCACTGACCCAAACCCATTTTTTCCAGTCTAAGAGAAATGTCAAGTCCAGACCTAGAACTCGTCTCTTTGAAGGGAACATAGCAGCCAAATATAGCCCTGCTAGTCTCTATGCCGCCTGACATACATCAGGCTCAACGGGTTCTGCTAACAGTGGTTAATTTTGGCCGACCGCCATGTAGTCACTTACTATTAAACATCATAACTATACAAAGAAAATTCTAACCAAGCGCTGGAGTGTACACTGTTGCCTGGTAACCTAATGCCATGTTGAGGATTCATCTCGCTACAGAACAGAAAACACTTACAGCCAGAGCCAATAATAGATCGCAGACCACACAAAAAGTAATTTAAGGGTGTCAACAAGGATGGTCGACACGGAGCCGAGAAACATATCATGAGATGTATGTTTAAGAATCGAATCTCAACTCTCACTGTGTTTATAAGTATTTTCTGAGTGTTTCTGTAATTGCAACCACTTGTGACATTATATAATTATTATTCATCTGTCATTTTCCAAGTGAAATGATGGATACAACGAGAGCTTATTTTCCAAGCGTGAAATCCAGCTAAAGAACACTTTATGCTGACTGGCAGTGGAGGCTGGGTACTAATTACCGAAGCTGTTTAAAGTCTTTAGGATCACAAAGAATCACACTAATTGCCCCTTCTCTGGAAATATGTGTATTCTGACAGCGCTGCACGAGCTAACGTACAAATCATCACCTATAACAGCACAACACAGACATATTGTTTAATAGTCAGTGCTGAATAAAGCTCCATGCCCATGACTGCTTTTAGCTTTTATGCATCCAATATGAAGCTGGTAATATGTGTCTTTTGGGCATTGTATTTTAGTACCTATAAACTTGCTTTGTTCATACACAGTTTTTCATTATAGTATGGGTTTTAGGAGTCTTTTTACTGCGCTATTGTACAAAGTCATTATATTATTAAACAACATCAAATCATATGTAGCAAAATAATCTTGACATTAAAGAATATAAATATGAATATAAAAATGAAAACACCCTGTGTTAAAACAACTTGTCAATGTCAGATTCATTATGCACGGTTGATGTAATATGACATTTTCTGTCATATTTTTCACATAAAACTGAACTTGGCTTTATTTTGGGAAGCTGTTATAACAGCCATAGAAGTTCTTAATCATAATTAACCACCTACTGTTCAAACAATGTTAGGTGGTGAAAACTTTCCTCAGACAAAGCTCCTTCACTAAGTAAGTCTCTAATCTCTATTATACAAATTGCCTTCCAACCATGGACTGGGCACGCAGACACCAATATAGCCTACGGTAAACACCCACACACATATACACAGGCTTACACTTGTGTTTTTTGTTTTTTTTCCAACAATAGCTCAACTGAGGCAGATGATTGGTTCAAACATTTTGTCATATCATACTTTCTGTCACCGAGCACAAAACCCCACAGCATCCTTTTCCTCTACTGGAGCTGCAATTTCTGCTGAGTGACACGGAGACAGCCTTCACACCGTCACGGTCGGTCAAAGATGGCACACAAATGCAGGAAATAAATCCACAGTGACAAAGTGTAATTCATCGCTTTCGTCACTTTAGTTGTAAAAAAAAGGAAAAAGGCTTTGTGTTCTCTCCACTTTGATAAACAAGCTCACATCTCACATCTTATGTCATCTCTGATAATGATGTCTATAGAATATATTTA
This sequence comes from Selene dorsalis, assembly GCA_900303245.1. Classification (NCBI taxonomy): domain Eukaryota; kingdom Metazoa; phylum Chordata; class Actinopteri; order Carangiformes; family Carangidae; genus Selene; species Selene dorsalis. The sequence goes on along the minus strand of OMNW01018844.1, from coordinate 55,235 downwards.
CAAATACAAACCTGCCAGACACTAACTTTAGGACAATATCATGTCAATGTGCTTAGCCTGCACCACACAGCAGGGTTGCCACAAGCTGCTACTGTGAATACACTTCACCAATCGCATGTCCGAACACGTTTAACTTATCGGGTCCAGTGAATAATTCACAGATGCCTGCCAAGATTTGTTCTATCGAAAACATTTTGTCTCATTAACACTTTCATTGGTACTATGAAATTATGTGTTAGGCTAAGTGTAAGGTACTTTCTCTCCCTGACACAGCTCAGATGGTACCTGCCCCCTCAAGCCATCTGAGCAGTGCAGACATCTGTGAGCACGAACCTGCCAAGAACAAGTCTAATGTAAAAATATCATAAATATTCTGAAATGGAAAGATGCCTAAAGGGTCATTTGGAGTGGCTGTGAAAGGCTTTCATGTCAAGTATGAGCGGTGTTTTTCTTGTGCCGCTGTCTAAGTGAAAGAGTCATGTGTACACTGGAGGGTCTGTGGTCACCAAAGTCATCATACAAGAGCCATTTAAAATGTAACACACCTGCTGAAAGTTTTTGTTGGAGTGACGCAGCGTTCAGCAAAAACAACCAAGAACCAAACTAACATTATGCACGATACAGCCCTCATTACAACAGCCACACTGCCAGCTGAGGTACATTTAGTATGAAGAAAAAGGCTCCTTCATTCTGGCTCTGCTCCAACACATTCATATCAGTGTCTGTTTGTGACAGCAGTTTAGATTTGTCAGTATCTGTAAATAAAACTAAATGTGGAGGAAGATAGCCGTAGATTCAAAGATGTATTCACACATACGAAATGCAGTGAATAGCTGAACTCATCTGGGGATAAGTATACCATTGTTATCTTGCTATCATCATTATATTGCACGCATAATAATATAGAGAAAAATATATATGCAGGTTTTTCTAAAAATGTAAACAAAAGCAGTAAATTTGAAATACTGCACATAAGAATATACTTAAACGGAGAATAAGGAACATGGCATATGAAATATTCGAGAATATGCTAACTCCGTACATGTGAGCATGAGCTGTCTGTTTGTATAAGTCAGCCCTATGACAGACCCTTGGTGCCTTTGCCCATAGTCAGGTGGTCCTGTTTTTATTAACACACTTGTAGTATTTTCATTTTTAATATACTGTACTACATTTAATCAACAGCTATAGCTTGTTTTAGCGTTATGAACTTCAAATATAATGTACTGTTATGGATTAAAGAATGCAGATGTACAAAAACAGATAATGTTTTTACTTTAATAACTTATACCTGTGTTCTTTTATTTGATGCAGAATTTCTACTTGTAATGAAGCACTTGCAGTACCTTGTAAGAAAATAAAAAATCTGAATACATCTTCCACCGGTAGATCTAATGCGATCTAAAACAGATGTGATAATTATGTAATTTGGTGGGTAGTAGCCTATGGATATTAAGATGTTCATCACACTCCCTGAGAGATTTTTGAATCCCATTCAGTTTCTTAATAAGTTGGTATTTTTATTTACCAAATCAAGTCATGTGTAGTCTGTGCATACTTTCATAAGCAAGTGTATTTATAGATGGCAGTCTGACTACAATGCCCTACATGTTGGATCTAATAACAGACTGTGGATGCATTAATGCTGAGGACATTCAGCACTTGGTCAAAAAAAAAAAACACAGCCTTTGCAGCCCCGTGATTGTGTGAGGAGGAGAGAGACAGAGACAGTGAGAGAGAGGGAGATGGGGGAGGTGTGGGGTGAGTTGCTCTACTTTCATTGGCGGACTCACAACAGAAATCGATTACAAAACTACCACCTGTGACCGCAGCACCGACGTCACTTCAAATATTAATCCACTGACCTTTTGCTTCCAAGCTAACATGAAGCTAGCCCGGGGGGTGGGAATATGTTTGTCCTCAAACAATTACACCTTTATATAAATTAACCCTTTGCTTTCACTGTTTTACCATTACCTATCGTGTTAAAAAAAAGTATTACATTTGCAGTGGCAGTATGGTTGTTTTTGTTATTATTATTAGCGTGAACGGCTTTATGTTCTTTACACGTAGTCTACTGTAGTTTTGCACATATAATTCGTTCTACTAACATACTTACAGAGGAAACGTCTACCTTGGGGACATGTTGGAGTCTGACGGTGAGCTGCTGTGTTTAGGGACTGGAGGACGTGCGGGATGCGGTCGGTGTCTGAGGCGGTGTGACGACTGGGCTATAAATAATCTCTCTCTCGGTCGAAGGTGGGGGGTGGGGTGATATAAAATCCGCGCCAAGGTAGTGTCAGCTCTGAGCGGCCTGTCTGACCACTGTCTCTCATAATCTGTGTGACGGAGAGACGAGGTCAACTCCGACCACTGTCTGTCCTCAGCAGGTGCACTCTTCTTCTTCTGCGTTTTCTTATCCGCCCTCAAGCAAGTTCATCAAAGCGGCGAAGAAGTGACGCAGACTAATGAGGTGATAATTTACACTGGTGCTATAAACCATTGTATGAAGCTCACATAATTGACAGGCTTGCATGTCAATATGTGTTAATTATGATAGATGAATGCACCAGGAATTTTGATAATAGCTGTACGGGACACGCAAGTAGCTCGCTGTTAGTGAATAGGCTATTATTTGCTTGTTATTGCATAATAAAAAATTCCGACATGTGAATGCTATGACAGCTGCGTCCGCAGACTACAGTTTACAGTGATGCACCTCCTATAAATAGCACCTGTAGCGTCCACACGTCCACAGAAAGATCATCAAGATGGAAACAGTGCCATCTACTGGTCATAATACTATATCGTCACGGACTCTACCGAGATCTGTGTATGGTCTTTGTCACATCAGTTGCTGCTCTACAACAACAATCTTTGCAATAATGATGATTCATAGTTGATATTCAGTGGACCAGGTTTGTGATGTATTGTGCTCTGCCTCTTATTTATTTGAAAGATAAGCAGGGAATCTGCCACCTGGACCCTTATCCATTGTTCTGGTTATGGGAAATGATGGGAATTTTAGTAAAAAGAAAAAAAAAGAGAGATGCTTTCATCCCAACCAGGAGCAGGATCTGAGTGACTGTGTGATTAGCAGAGATTATATGCAGATTTGTCATCGTCATAAATCTACAGCTGTCCATGGTCTCACATTTTTATTTGTCACTTCAAAGCATTCTTCAGTAGCTCTCCTTAGTTTACTGTTTGGCCCGGTGGACAAATGTCTTCCATTTGCAAGAGGAACAAAGCACCTCCCTCATCCCTGTTCACCTGTTTCCCACATCATCACTTCATCACATGCCACAATCTGTTTGGATGTTTAAATACAGCTCCATATTTAGCATCTTCACTTTTTCCCTGGTATGCCTTGTTTTACCTACCCTTCCTTTTAAGGGAGACACAAATTGTATCACAGGAATTTGGATAATGCGGTGTCTGGCTCTACGTCAACACTCCTGGAGCAGCGGTGGGAAACAGTGAAATTAAATTCTCTCTCGTCTCATCTTGCTACTGTCCTACAGCAGCTGGGACTGACCCAGTGGGTGACACCACTTTCATTCCAAGACCCCGACTGTCCAGCTGTTTGCTATCCCTCATCCTGACAGCTGGTCAGACAGGGGCACATCCAAACATCAGCACATCTGAGGCACAATCCTGCATGCATGTCACTGTGACCGTCTCATTGCATGTGCAGGACAGCTGGCACCTAAACACTAAGGACCGTGACATTACTCAGCAACAGCTAAGAATCATGAGCTTTGCAGTTTTCACAGGCATAAAAAAATCTAATAAAAATCATCAGAATGAATTGCAGATTTGAATGTGCTGGGATAGGGCATACTTGAACAACAGCAAGTTCATCAACAGGTGCAGTGAAACACCTGTGACAGGTTGCACTTGTTGAATAAAGTGTATCAAAGCCACTCCTCTGTGACAGACCTGAGGTGAACGTATTGTGTGTAATGGCACTGACCTTTTTTTTTTTTTTTAAACCTCCATACTTGGGTTAGGGTTAGGGGCTCCCAGGGGGACAGCGTCCAATGGTTTTCTGTGGCAGAAAGATACATGTGAATTAAGAAACATCCCTTTTGTGTCATTCTGAAATTTTATTTTTTATTTATGACA
>OMNW01018844.1:39314-51087 GCA_900303245.1 Selene dorsalis | reverse complement strand
TTTATTTATGACACATAAGAGGAGTGTTTTTTGCTTTGGTTACAGAGCTGGAAATCTGTCTCCCTGCACAAAGTGACTTCCTCTCAAACTTAACAGCCTCTGATGAAAATTAGAGGTTCTGGGGTTCTGACCAAGATAAAATATATATATATATTCAAACCTGAAACAGTAATGACTTTCCAGCATGTGACTTTTTTACATGCATTGGGACTAGGACATATTTTTTTAATATTTGGTACTCTGTCTGGTAATTTCTTTTTCTTTTATATATTTTTTTAATGTTACTACATTATTCTTTTATGGTGGTGGACTGGGGGAGAGCCAGATATTAGTGCATTGACTTTTTTCTAGCCAACTGTTTAAAATCTTGCTATTATATTCCACTGAAGAAACCAAAATGTGCTCACAAAGGGATGTTCAGGGTAATAGATAACTTTCTTTCTCACCCTCTCTGTTGCTTTCTCTCTCTCTCACACACACCTACACACAAAAGGTCCTGTAAACATGAAGGGTGTAAACACAGGGTCAGGGTGCAGTTTTAAAGAGGGGTGGAGATCAGAGAGGTATGTGCATAAACATCTGTTTTCTTCATTTATGCATTCACTCCTTTGTCCATAACTTCTCCTCTTATTTTAATTTGTGGGAACCCCTCTCCATCACAGCCCTCCCCAGTGAGAAAGTATTCCTGTGGGGGTTATTGTGGTCACTGGGGGCTTAGGGACAGATCCTGAAGGATTACCCCCAGCAAAGGCAACCAAACCTAGACCCCAAATCACCAGCATAGCTGCCACAACTGTTTCCCTCTTCCCTTTCTTTGTTTCCAGTGCCTTGAAATGTGAGACTACTCTGGAAAGTTGCCTGGTGAGCATAACACACATTCTTTCACAAAGACCCCCACTACCTCCCTCAACCTCATAGTAACTGTACGTACTATTGTGCATTTCTGCTTCTATCAGTTTCTAAATTTCTAACAGAACTGGTTCCATCTGGTGGATAGTAATCACAATGAGTAATCACCTCTGCACGCTGCATAGCACCTTGAGATAGATAGCTGCCAAGATAGCAAATGAGTCACAGTGAATGCATGTGGTCTAACATGTTTACAAAGAGAATTGGCGTGATCATTTTAATTAATGCCAAATGAACAAACTAATTGTACATCTATAGTGTTTTCTCGCTGTAGTATTCACAGTTTCAGATTCTCATCATGCTATGTTAAATCTGTTGTGGTTTTATATCGATACAGAACTGCTGAATAGTGAATAGTTGATCACAAAAATCAAATGACATGTCACAAAATGATGTGACTGTATGGTAATTTATAAAAAACTCTTTCCATTGGTAATATGTAGGAGCAGTTCTTCCACTTCTGAATTGCTACTCTGTTAACTTTCTCATTGAAGAGTACTGGGTTTGTATCAGTGACAAGACAACCGAGTCACTGAGTGCACCATAAACAGACAGTTTTTGTGCCCAAGCCTTTTGGCATTTTTCCATCACATCATCCCCACCGCAGTCCTGTCTGTGGTGTTTTCACTGTACAGAGGAAATTACTGTCCCACATCATCAGCTGTTGTGGATGTAACATTCCAAGAGAGACTCAACTATTAAAGACCAGACACCCTAATTTTCAGCAATGCATGAAGATCATCAGATTCTTGTGAAAGGGAGTTACTCACAATGGCTGTCAATTTTATCGCCCTCATGCAACAAAAGGTCCCATAGTTCAATAATCCCTCAAACATCACCCTGTATTCATTAAATATGCCCAATAAGGAATTATAGACAGATTAGATGACAAGGATGAAAGTTCACAAGTCTACATATTGTATTTGTATCCCCTTCTTTAAGCATCTGTCCAGTATGAGGGACTTAAGCTACACTCAAGACATGCTTGTAGTAGAGGGTGAAGTCACTAGAGGGCCACATTTCACCATATTTTGGTGTTAGGTCACAGGCCCTGAAACACACTCAGCATTTAGAAACCTGCTACCAACCAGAGGACAGGGAAGAAAGTTTGTTTTGAAAACACTTTTCTGTGAGGACTTGTCATGCAACTTTAGGTAGCCATACACTGTTAAATGTTACAGTAGCCCAAAAGATATGATGAGGAGTTATTCAATCAGTAATTCAGTAAGACATAAGTGTATTTCAAAAGCCTAGTAAGAGTATGTAGTTTACGCTGTGTCCATGATGATATCCACTTTTCAAAACAGCTCGTGAAGAAAGGATATTTTATATGAAAACTACGCACTGTGACTTCATTATTTTTTTTTTACATCAGCTACCCTTATATCTTAATAGTGCGTGCTGTACACTATGCACAGCTTACTGTTCACCATCAAGCAAATGGCAGGCACCAATAGAGTTTGTTTTGATACCGATTGATGTGATTTTTCCACCATATAAAGTGTCTTTGGAGGATGTGACAATGACAGGTGTCAGAATTACATTAAAGAGTGCTAATGGTTTGCACAAACTGTCAGGACTGTTTCCATGTGGCCAATTAATTATGTAGCCTGGTTTCTGTGTCGGTATGGCTACCTTCTTGAAGAGGGGGGAGTAAGTCACCGGCCGTGAGTCCGCAGAGGCGTCTCTTCCTGAGATAATATTGTTAGCACATATCCCCGGTGGGTCCTCTTCCGCATGCATTGTTAGCATGGCTCTCGGTTTTAGTGCAACTCCAAGATGAGTCACAGTATCTAAATAGAATAATAAGTAGCTGTTACGAAATGGAGTCACGCACATACATTTAGAGTGAAGTAAGATCGTACGATAAGGCTGATTAATTTCGCACCGGCTAAACAACTCACTGTTCACTATATACATTTATTGTCACACGAACGCAGACAGCGATTTAACTTTGTGTCTATCATGGAACGCTGTTAGCAACAACCAATGATTAACTCGCTTACTGTCGCGTTCGACCAATTGGATTGCAGCTTTTTGGGAGGGGAAGTATAGTGGCGGCAATGTTATGGAGTTTCCGCTACTCCTCTGCTTTCATGCCATAGGCTGAGTAGCTAGCAACGGAGCTAAGTTAGCGTCACGCTAGGCCTCCAGCAGACCAGCGGGAGAGCTACTGCGATCAAACACTGCTATTCGGAAGGAGACTAATATCCCTTTATGAATCTGCATGAGAACAGTTAAAATCTCAGAAATATGGTGGTTCTCAAAATCCGAGACCAGGTAAGTGTTCCTTGTGTCAAAAGCATACTTAAGTTTAAGCTAGTGTTGGCTAGCTAACGGAAGGTAGCTAGCTGCCCGATTTCTACCATCGCCAACGGAATGTAATTCGAGTCTCTTCAGCTATTCCCTGTAACGGAAGGGTTTCCCAAAGCGTTTCGTGGGAAGCTTCATACTCAGTAGTAACATTGGAGGTGAAAGTTAAGCGTAGCACTGTCAGGCGAATCACGTATGGAGACATGTTTTCGGCGAAAATAAGAGTCATCACATTCACCCTGAGACACATGGTCAAGCGGTTATAGAGTTGTAACCAGCTAATGAGCCTGTGTTTATTTCCAGCAATTAGCCAGAGCCTGCGCAAAATGCCACCAGCTATTCATTTGGAAAGTGACTAGTTAGCATATTGTGACAAAACAATACAAAGCTGGGCTTTAGTTGTCGCTTTCAAGTGATTCAACGATTTGATAATGGGCACTAAAGCTCTGTGATGTGGTTTGAGATGATCACCATAACAACGAAAAGTGATCTGTTGACTGTGACAATGCTGTGACAACTGGACGTTTGTGACATATATGTAAACTTCCTCATACGTGAGGTTTTGTGTTAGCTGTGAAATTACCGAAAAAGTAAACACGCCATGATCAGTGTTGTACTGATCAACAGAGTCGCCTCACTAAATGATTCATTCTATGTGAAAACCACCACTGATTTGTCTAAGGGGGGGCTGTCGTAAGATTTGTACCACGTTAGATTAGTGGTTGTTAATCTTGTGAATTTGTAAGCATATTTATATCATAAGTTATGTCCTTCATTACAAGAATTTGTGTGATCAGCTGCCTGTTCTAAATATGGAAGCCCATCAACCATTTCTACAAGCAGTTTAGGAAATTGTCACTAAGCAAACTACATGTATTTCCTCTGTTTTAAAAAATTGCAGGCAAACTGCTGTGTAATGGTTACAGTAAATGGTTGAGGAGACTTGCAATGTGACAGTATTAGATATGTGTCCTCTAGCTATAATAAACACTCACCACCTACTCATGAAAACGAGAATAGCTTTCTGTTATCATCTAAGAACTGTGTTTTGCACATGCCTGCTATTCTTGTAACATATTATGTACGTGCATGTGTCTTTCATTGTGTGTGTGCTTGAATGATCGTGTGCCTGGGCTCCTGTGAGCCAGTAGAGTTGCCAAAGAGCTGTCTCCATGGTGATGGTATTAACTAGGCTGGCTTGTATGAGGAGAGGAGGTGCACAGTCGTGCAGCTAGAGAAGCATAGAAAATCTCCTACACCAATCTTGCAGTACTGGAGAACTGAAAACAACAAAATGCAGATTTGTCCTTCCTTGTCACTGTGGGGAATATTTAGAAATGGTCAAAATGAAACAGTGTAAAAGGCACAAGTGCCTGCTTGTTACCCTGAATCTGTCCTCTGTAACTGTAACCTCCATTGCACCCTGCAGATATTCATGGGCGTTATAAGTGAATGAAAGGCTTGTCCCATGTTTTTAAAATGTGGCTGTAAGCTACTCACTCCCTGAATGGTAGTGGATAATTTAAATGCTTATTGAACATCAATCTGACTGCTGAAATGCGTCATGTGGGTCTAAGCAAAGCATATCTTGTCCTTACAGCTTCATCACATGTCAAAAGGCATAGTTTTAACCATGTCACCATATATTTCAGTATACTTTAGCATAGAAACGTCACAGTACAAATCATTTCTGTCAGCCAAAGGTGAAAGCGCCTTGGCTCCACGCTCAACTTTAAGTACCTTATGGGCCTGTTAAATATATTAGGAAGCAGCTTATTTCAGCTAGTTCTGTTTGGTATGGTTAGTGAAGCATGTGGCTGAAACTGTGCTGTGTAAACTGGATGTCTTTTGCACATTCAGTATTATAAGCTTACATGGCTGCACATTAGCTAATTAGCTAGCTGGGCAGCCTGGTGGGTTAAATGAGGGATGAGATCTTAATGATCTAATGCACTCTGCATGCTACATCATTCTTAATGTATGCAGGAAGAAATGCAACTCATGGAATTGACCGTATCCTGACAGATGGACTCTTCAAATCAAAAATTCCTTCCTCACCTTTCCCATCAAAGGTGTATTGATAGCAAATAGAGGTATAAGAAAATATAGTTTTCACGAAATATATTTAAACCCTACTTGCTCTTGGCACCTTTCGCTTTTTCATCTCAAAATTTAGCACAACATTTAAGCATCACCAAATTTCACGGATGTTATTTGTGGAAACAGCGCCTAACTGTTTGCAGCTGTAAGCTCACCATGATGGCTTGATTTGTTTGTTAGAAACTTGATGCAAGTCAGGAAAGGGTTAAGGTTTTGTGGAAGCTAGGAATGTTCCATCTGGGTCTTTCATGGGTAACCAGTTGCAGCCTCTGGAAGGGATCCCCTGCCCTCACTGTTCTCCCCATCCATGCCAGCCTCCTCCCACAGGCAGTGGAAAACCGCCTGATCAAACACTCTCTGCTGGTGTTATAGAGGATCAGATAGGGGAGCATGGCAATTCTGAGCTGGTCAACATGATGCATGAAGGTCCTTGGCAGACTTAATTATACAGTTTGTGATTGTTTATGGTGGCAGTGAATTCAGCATTGTTTTCACATAGATGTGGTCAATATTTGGGATCAATCACTGGTTAATGACAATGAAAAATGTTATTGTGATGTTGTTGTTGTTGTTTTTTAATTAACCAAGCATATAAGTGGTGACCAGGTGATTTTCACCCAGCTTTGGTATTTTGTGAAGGACCAGTCAATATGAGATTAAATGGAATATGATGAAATGGTGATACTAAATTGACTCTCTTTGGTGCTAAGGCTCTTTGTTTATGGTGTGGTAAAACAATGTGTTACCAACAAATGACTGAGATTTCTATTTTCATAACTGCTTGATGGCCAAAAGTAGAAATCTTTGCAATGGCAGCTGCAGGTGAATGTTGAAGTTATCACCTTGATAGATAAAGGTGGTGGACGGCTCCTCTCTCTTCGTTGCAGGACAGAGAAATACAGAAGATCTTTTATATCCACAGCCATCAGGCCATTTTGAATTCTTCTGCAAATGGTAGATGAGCTGACAGACAAACGAATTTCCCTTTGGGATTAATAAAGTAATTCGAATTGAAGTTGTCTTATTATTACAGTGAGCACACCGTTAAGCATTTTTGAGCAACTACACGGATAAGGTGCTGAAGACACTGTCAGGTTTGAAGCCTGCTGTGTCGGAGCACCATCTTCTCAGTTCCACCTCACTCTTTAGGGACTTTGCGGGTGTTGTGAGACAGCTCTGTCTTCCAGGAAGCATTGGCAAAATGCTGCAACAGTGTCACAATGAATCGCTTAACCTACCCACACATGGGTAAATATTGCCTTAAATCTTTACGGTTTTAGTTGCATGTCTAGAAAACACTGTAACACTAGGCAGTCTTTGATTTTTTTTTTTTTCACTTGGCACATGTAAATGTTTGCACAAACTGTAAATAAGGAAAAATATTTATGGTACATTTCTCTAAAATTTACAGCAGCGTCTCCTTGTGTAAACTCCCCCCTAAAGGGGGTTGGGCTAAACTAGAAGTCAGGGCAGGAATGCCATGGTCCTCATGAGTCAGACTTCACAAGGAGCTTCATCGAATTTACTCCAACTTTATTTTTGGACACCTTTTTAAACTTTCATCCTCTTTGCTACCTGTTGTGATAAGTGAACGAGCTCAGCCTTGGACCATTATCTCTCGCTGTTTTGTTTTTTTTTTGTCTTCTTGTTTTTTTTCTTTCTCTCTGTTGAAGATGCAGGCTATCACAGGAGGCTAGTCATGCTAACATTTAAAATCTGTCCAGAGAAAAAGTGAAGATGGACAGCGCAGCCACAGCCATATGGAGTACATTCCTGGATGTGTATTTTTTCAAAGATTGCGGTATTTCTCTCTGTGGCATGGTGTGCATAGGGGCTTCTGGTTCACCAACAGAGTGTAAACACAGAGCAGAATTAGAAAGTGGCCGCTCAGCATTTGTCGGTATCAATCCTGACAATCTGTCCCGATCGTGCTCTGATTTGGGGAGTCAACGTTTTGTTAAAATACTTGCGTGTCTATCCTTCTGAAGGATGTAAATCAAGTGAACTTTGTCACAGCCTAGACATGTTCGTGTGAGCTCAGTCCAAATGAATCGCGTGTGTATTGTGGTGCTTGATGTCGAGGATCCAGACGTTTCTCTAAGGTCTAAGGTCTCTAAGATCTGATTGCTTTTTGTTTTTCTCAAAATGTACCTATACTGATGGCATTTCATGTCTGACACAGTCTCTCTCTCATTTGCAGCCTGCTTTGCTGAAAGCTATTTTCAATGTCGACCCAGATGAAGTACGCTCACTCATATTCAAAAAAGAGGATGTGAATGCACAGGTAATCCCAACAGACTCTCACTAAAACTGCACCCGTTTCCTCTTATTATTGTTATATTTCAAAAACATCCAAACAACACTGTATTAAAAACCTCCAGTGTATAATTGTCCTTGAAAGGCCTTGTACAAGTCTTTTAATTTAAGAGTTGCAGAGTACAAAACAGCACCTGGTTGGGTTGGTTTTACAGTTCCCACTGCACAATCTGGTTCTGCCTATTTTATGGCATTCCTCACAGTTACTACTTTGGTGGGGTGTTTGTTTCAAAATATGTCTGGTTTGTTCTTGCTCGTGTTTCACTGAAAGGTATTTGTCACACCCTTTTTGTGGCAATTGACATTAAATAATCAATTCTGCTTTTCTATCATGTTAAACAATAAAGAAAAAATGTGTTTATTTGTGTCTCCACAGCCTGTGTTTGCCTGTATGAGGTAGAGAAACAATAAAGTCTAAGGTGCAAGCTGTTTTGTCTCTTTTAATCATGGTGTCGTTTTTGTGTTCACTTTCTTACAGGACAATGAGAAGCGAACACCTCTGCATGCTGCTGCCTATCTTGGAGATGCAGAAATTATAGAGCTGCTGATTCTTTCAGGTATGTTTTTTTTTTAAGGAGAACTGTATTTAAAAAAATAGACCTTTAAAGTTAAATACAAACACTTTATTGAAGGGGATGGATATGGCTGCAGGCAGATCAGTTTGGGTAGTATAGTTCTTCATGACATGACTGAAACTTAAGAAAATCCCTTTAGGCAAATTCATCATCACCTCCCTCCCTGTCCTACATGGAGGTCCTGACATTTTGGAGGAAGTGGTGAATAATAGCAGTTTTACCCTGTATGAGAGCATAATGACATGTTTTAAATGTGACACTCAGTAGAATATTTTTATGCTTATTTGGCCAGATGGTACATCTGTATTCAATATTGTGAAATAGCTCCACATGCACCCTTTGCTGTCTGGTCTTTTCTTACGCAAGCAGAGATATTACAAAACAGCACTCCATCGCTGTTGAAAAGATCTCAGTCATTTTGTTGAATTGCTGCACTAGATGTCATGTAACTGTATGACCTTAAACAGTCTAACAGCCAATGTCCTCTGACTTGTAGGTGCCAGAGTAAATGCCAAAGATAACAAGTGGCTGACTCCTCTGCACCGGGCTGTGGCCTCCTGCAGTGAGGTATGTGAATGTTTCTCTTGTTCTCTGTTACGCATTTGTTTTATAATCCAAAGCGATGCACAATCTATACATGACAACCTTTTGCAGGAGGCCGTGCAGGTTTTGCTGAAACACTCTGCTGACGTGAACGCCCGAGACAAGAACTGGCAAACGCCGCTTCACATCGCTGCAGCCAATAAGGCCGTCCGCTGTGCTGAAGCCCTCGTCCCACTGCTTAGCAATGTGAATGTGTCAGATAGGGCAGGCCGGACCGCGCTGCACCATGCAGCCTTCAGTGGTCATCTGGAGGTAAGATTAAGCCCGAACATATTTTTCTTATTCATCTGTGGGGGCTGCGCTCGTAAGAAGATCTTTAATTTATTCAGTATTGATTCAATTGCGGCTTAATGGATGGAAATTTGAATATCAATTCCCTTGAGAAACAAAACTTTTGCAGACTGAGTGGCTGTACAGCCTGTCCTGTCTTTATTGTGTTTTAAGACTTTAACAACCTAATTACTATTCATATTGATGAATGCAGTATTATTCTCCCCAAGAAAGGATGCACCACGCACACAGTCTTTATTGCTGAACCATCACAGCAGGGTTGATGGTGGGTGTGTTACCTAGCCGTTTCTGGGAGGAAGTGTTTCTGCTTGCCTCATAAATGTGTAAACACAGTCGTCATTGTACTATGTCCCACAAAGAACTACTGAACAATGGCTACATTTTTACCCGTTTAAGAATTGTGAGATGAAACAATCAACATCCCCATAAAACTCTGCCACTATTCAACAGTCATAACCATAAGCAATTAGTTAGACAAACATGCAGTCATTAGTCAGCCTTTTCTTTTAAGTTTCAAAGTTCTTCTGCATTGCCTTGAAAAATGTTTCAACTGCAGATGAAGCTATTTATACCTGTACAATTTGGTGTCTGTGATGAGCTAGTCCTACAGGTTTTACATTCCATTTTGAACAATGACTAACCTTGGTCTTTGCTGCATGAGTGTACAGTAAAATTGAAGGTTGGGCAGGGTGATGATAATTCCTTTTGATCTGGGAGTCAGTCACACAAATCCAAGCGCTAGACAAACTCTAGAAGCTGCAGCTCTACATTGGATGAATCTGCTTTCAAATGAACCGATAAAAGATAAAGGATAACATCATTTTTCAGATAATATTTTTTCCTCACCTGGCTACAGACACTGCAGGCTGTCAGTCATAAATTTTGGTCACACAGTGAAGTGGATACAATGTGGACACACTGTGCCGGCCCAATCGTGTACTTGCATGCAAAATAACACTTTGCAATCTTATACTTTCATGAAAAGTAGATCAAAGGTAGAAATGTCTCATTGAACTACGGGCTGATACAAATCAATGCATGTTTAAAGAAGCTTTTGGTTATCTAGCAATACCTCCAGTAAAACACAAAAACAACAAGGTACAGTACACGTAGTTGTAGCGTTTGTTACGCTCCATAACCTGTGCATATGTTGTAATATGGTACAGGGTGGAAAAGACGGTTTCATCCCTAGTGTCCTTTTCCTAATCAATTTTTTCTCCTTTTGCTTTTTCTTGATTTGCCCAATTTTGAGATATTGAGTCTATGGAAAAAGTCAAAAAGTTTTTCAACCCACATTTGCCCAGTGATTTTAAAAAAGAATATAAAGCCTTGTAGATGTTACTAACTTATTATGAGATTAGACTAAATTGAAGGTAGCTGAGCACATGTGGCATAGCCCAGAAGATTATTACATTAGCCCTGCTAAGACATTTAACTCCATGGTTACGAGTTTCAACAGTGAATCAAGGGGAGCAGAATTTAGTGTTCAGGCTGCAACTCTCCTTGACAACTTTCCCAGTTACTCTTTTTCTCTGTTTTCTCTCCTTTAGATGGTGAGGCTCTTGCTCTCGAGAGGAGCAAACATCAATGCCTTTGACAAGAAGGACCGCCGTGCAATCCACTGGGCGGCCTACATGGGTAATTAGCCAACTTTTCCCCTAATTTTTAAAACCATATGTAAAAGCATAACATAGCAAAGTGCTATTAAAAATGAATGTTGGTATATAATATGTTGATCTTTGATTCTAGTTTAAAGGGATATTCCGGTGTAAGTTTAACCCATGGTCTAACACACCATGAGACCAAGTAGAACACCCCCTCGAGAGATCAAGTTTGCCGACCACAAACTTCTCTAGTTGTAACGACTTCAGCACAGACAGCCAGGTAGCAAAATACTGCTATATTTGTAGCCAAGAGCCAACCACGATCAAAAAAGCCAGTCATAGCCACAAATAATGCTCAGAACAGCACCATACTTACAACAGTACAAACAGGGTCCCAGCACATAAAAAGAGGCATCAAACACCTGCTAGCTTTGCCTGGTTACTATTGAAAAGAGGCGAAAACAGAGCTCACCTACTCTCCCTCAGCCGCTTCCTACTAATGCAGAAGCCCTAACAATTTGATTACAGAATGCAGTAGAAAAGTAAGGAGTACAGTGACGTTTAGTGCCAAAAATGCACACACGCTTTGCTGACTGTGATAGTTTGAGCAGCTCAACTCTGTTCACTTACCTGTCAAAACTCACTAGTTATTGTTAGAAACAGATTGGGACACTGATGCATTAGGTAATTGGGGGTGTTCTCCTCTGTCTCACGGTGTGTTAGACCATGGGTTAAACTTACACCGGAATATCCCTTTAAGGCCCAGTAGGAAATCGTATACACAGTTTTTGCATGGAACATATGTGAGATTTGCATATAAAGTTATGATTTTGTTCAGTACTGGCAAAGAATTTTGAAAAAAAAAAAACTCCACTTTGTTTCAAAGCCGAGTGCGTGTTGTGCAGTCTGTACTGTCGGCTGCAAGAATGTTGCCCAGTTCAGCCAAACATGACTACATGAAGTATTTGATCATATCTTGAAAGCATACTCATGTAATAAAATCATTCTCTCCTTGTCTTCAGGGCACATAGAAGTGGTGAAGCTTCTGGCATCCCATGGGGC
>OMNW01018844.1:26024-39294 GCA_900303245.1 Selene dorsalis | reverse complement strand
ATGGGGCGGAGGTGGCCTGTAAAGATAAGAAATCTTACACCCCCCTACATGCGGCAGCCTCCAGTGGAATGATTAGTGTTGTCAAATACCTCCTGGACTTGGGGGTGGATGTAAGTTCCACCCACAAGCATGTTGTCATTACACTGCTAGAGCTTATGATCCGATTGGGAGAAATATGTTTTGTGTAAAAAATAACAGATTTTTATATCATGTGCTATAAAAGTAAAAGCCCTCTTCTACTTTTTGTTAATCTTCTCGTCCAGATCAATGAGCCCAATGCGTATGGCAACACACCTCTACATGTGGCCTGCTACAACGGGCAGGATGTGGTAGTTAATGAGCTCATTGAATGCGGAGCTAACGTCAACCAGGTGAATGAGAAGGGCTTTGCACCCCTCCATTTTACTGCCGCCTCACGCCATGGGGCACTCTGCCTGGAGCTGCTAGTGTGCAACGGAGCTGATGTCAACATCAAGGTGAATAAAGTTGTTTAAACAGTCACATGTGTTGCTTGCGTTTGAATCCGAGCAGTAGCAGTTGCACTAAAACTCAACTATTTCCATTTTCTCCGTAGCTAGATGTCATAGTGCAGTTTTAGAACTTTTTTCGGAGCGTTTTGTTTTATAGCTGAAAGCAATGACCAGACCTGATAGCACCCTGTCTTTGTCTGATTCCAGAGTAAAGACGGTAAGACTCCTCTCCACATGACAGCCATCCACGGGAGGTTTTCCAGGTCGCAAGCAATCATTGAAAATGGTGAGCTCCCCAAAAAATTCAGCCTCGCTCACTTTACTTCCCACACCAGGCAGTAACGGGCGCTAAGTGCTTGTGTTGTTTTCTTCCGAAGGTGCTGAAATTGACTGTGAAGATAAAAACGGAAACACACCACTACACATTGCTGCACGATACGGACACGAGCTCCTCATCAACACGCTCATCACCAACAGAGCTGACACAGCTAAGTGAGTCTGCCTGTTTTCCCTTTTTCAGCTCTTTCAACTTGATGCAATGTGAAAGTGCTGCACATTTAAATCTCTCTGCAGCTGACAAATATTGACTGTTACATAACTGATCTAGATGATTACAGGCGATTCTGTACCTATACTATTAATAGAAAGTTCTTCCTCTCCATAGTTTAGCAACAGTGATACTGACTAAATCAAAATGATTGTGTCTCCATTAGACGAGGGGTTCACGGTATGTTCCCGCTGCATTTGGCTGCTCTCAGCGGATTCTCTGACTGCTGCCGAAAGCTCCTGTCCTCAGGTGAGCAGCTCTTTGTTCATGCTGTGAGGCTCTCCACAGCAAAAATGATTCCAATTTGTATTTGAATGTTTCTAATAACACAGATTAGTAAGTCAGAATTCTTGATTCTTGACTATATTTGTTTGTTATCCAAAGTTTTAACACAGTAAATGTTGCATACAGTAAGCAGTATATAACGCGTGTCCTTTACTCTATACAGGCTTCGATATTGATACTCCTGATGACTTTGGAAGGACCTGTTTACATGCTGCAGCTGCTGGAGGGTGAGTACAGAAATAGCATCTTTAATGTGAACTGTAAGTGTTAAAATGGAGTTCATGGCCTTGCAACAAAAACAATAAGTTAACCATCTTACAAATCTCCCTAACCCCCCTTTAGAAACCTGGAATGTCTCAATCTTCTCCTCAACACGGGCGCAGACTTTAATAGGATGGACAGCTTTGGCAGGTTCGTAGCATTTGCATTTGGTCAATTTGGATCAAGAGTTTGCGCTCGGCCTGTGTCTCCGTCAAATTTGAACAGCGAACTGAGCCGTGTTTGCTTTTCCAGGACCCCTCTGCACTACGCTGCTGCCAACTGTAACTACCAATGCCTGTTTGCTCTGGTGGGCTCTGGGGCCAGCGTCAATGACCTAGACGAACGGGGCTGCACTCCACTCCATTACGCCGCTGCGTCCGACACAGATGGAAAGTCAGTAATAGTTACAACTTCTTTTTTTTTTACAGGAAGAGTTGGGTGTACAGTAGTCGGGTTATGTTTTATGTTTTTTTTGCATGAAAGCTCACTTGCATTATCAGTTATGCTAAGTAACAGTTCAAAGACGACCATGTTTCCTTGACGATGGCCTCTTTCTGTTGTGTGTCCAGGTGCCTGGAATACTTACTGCGAAATGATGCAAATCCAGGGATCCGGGACAACCAGGGCTATAATGCTGTGCACTACGCCTCGGCGTACGGACATCGCCTCTGTCTGGAACTGGTGAGCACTTGAGAGTAAATGACATGTGACAATCAGAATGTCCATATCTCTAACACTGCTATATTATAATGTTGAATTACTGCTTCCTCTACTTTTTTACAGATTGCAAGTGAAACTCCTCTAGATGTGGTGAGTAGAATTTGTGATTTCTTTCTTGTCTATGTTAGGGAGTTTTCATCTATAAAATAGGTCGCAGCTCAACTAGACCAGAGTAATTTTACCTGGAGCGAGTTCTGACTTCTACATTTGGTTTGTTCAGCTAATGGAAACCTCAGGGACAGACATCCTCAACGACTCTGATGTCAGAGCTCCTGTCAGCCCCCTGCACCTTGCTGTGAGTAGAGTGTATTCCCCTCACAACAGCATTGGCCTCAGTCTCTATTTATTTGTGATAATTTATACCTGGTGAATAAATCTTTCAGGCATACCATGGTCACCACCACGCGATGGAGGTTCTGGTACAGTCTCTGCTGGATCTTGATGTAAGAAACAGCCAAGGGCGCACTCCGCTAGACCTGGCTGCCTTTAAGGGTCATGTAGAGTGTGTGGATGTCCTAATCAACCAAGGAGCTTCCATCCTTGTCAAAGACTTCACCTTGAAGCGAACGCCCATCCACGCTGCAGGTATGCACCCGTAATTGGTGGCTCATCTTCAAACCCAAATACAGTGTAGCAAGTATTGCGAATGGAGTTTTCATTCTTTCTTTCCAGCTACCAATGGTCATTCAGAATGTTTGCGTTTGCTGATTGGAAATGCTGATCTTCAAAGCGCAGTAGATATTCAAGATGGGAATGGACAGTAAGTAAAATGCATTTGTGTTTGTTTGTTTTTTTCCCTCACTTCTGTTATAAAGTAATCGCTGACATTATTGTTTTTTATCTCTCAGAACCCCCCTGATGCTGTCGGTCCTCAGTGGACACACAGATTGTGTGTATTCTCTGTTAAATAAAGGAGCCAATGTAGAAGCCAAAGACAAGTGGGGCAGGACGGCCCTGCATAGAGGAGTAAGAACATGTCGTTACCCTTACATAGACTTTTCCTTTAATAGATTTTTAACCTTCGTAGCTCGTCCCTACAGAGAAACTCTAAACATAATCCCCCTCTCTTTGTCATTAGTAGTAACCAACTTAAAAACACTGATTACATCATCAACCTGGTTATTATCAACCATGGCTAAAAGTGCTCTCTGTCCTCAGGCAGTGACTGGTCATGAGGAATGTGTGGAGGCCTTGCTGCAGCACAGCGCTAACTTCCTGGTGCGAGATTGTAAAGGGCGCACACCGATCCACCTGGCAGCAGCATGTGGACACACTGGGGTACTGGGAGGCCTGCTGCATGCTGCCCAATCAGTGGAAACACTCCCTGTCTTAACAGACAACCAAGGCTACACCCCACTGCACTGGGCCTGCTACAATGGTACAGAGATGATGTATGCTCTTAAATACACACATGCTGCCAGGGCAGTAAACTGCAGCGCTTCAGCACTTGTAGATTTGAAAAAGATATTCACTTTTTATTTTTTGCATTTTGTGCTTGTTCTTTATGTTGTTCTTTTCATTTCTAAATGCACCTGAGTGTAAATTTTGACATGTTGATGAGGAGATTTTGAAGAGAACCTGGGCTGTGAGCATCCGCAGATGAAGGCTGATGCAGTTAACGTATTCTGTCTTCTTTCCTGCAGGTCACGACACATGTGTGGAGGTTTTGCTGGAGCAGGAGGTTTTCCACAAGGCAGAAGGCAATACTTTCAGCCCCCTCCACTGTGCTGTGTAAGATCATCTGCTGCCCTCTGTTTCCATCAGTGTATGTGAGGACAGAACCTTCAACAGACAAAATAAATGGCTCTTCTCTCTTCTGTAGGATCCATGACAATGAAGGTGCAGCCGAGATGCTGATAGACACTCTGGGCCCTGCCATTGTCAACACCAAAGACAGTAAAAACAGGTGAACATGTTCATAAAGAATAAAGCACAACAAGACTGGGAGCCTTAAGAGTTTTTTAACAACCCTGATGCTAAACATCTTTCCTTGGGAATTTTGATTTAAAATTAAAACAAAAATTTAAGAATTCATATCTTTAAATGAGATTGCTTGATTTAAAATGAGCCTTCTTCTGCTGTTATTTGTGCAGGACCCCCCTGCATGCAGCAGCCTTCACCGACCATGTGGAGTGTCTCCAGCTGCTGCTGAGCCACAACGCTCAGGTCAACAGTGTTGACTCTGCAGGGAAGACCCCACTCATGATGGCTGCTGAGAATGGCCAGACCAACGCAGTCGGTACGAGTATTTCTCAGTTTTAACCACTGCGCTAGGAAATATCACTGTGGGGGCGAAATAATCAGTGCTGCATTGAATGAACTTTAATTTGCTTTT
This sequence comes from Selene dorsalis, assembly GCA_900303245.1. NCBI lineage: Eukaryota > Metazoa > Chordata > Actinopteri > Carangiformes > Carangidae > Selene > Selene dorsalis. The sequence goes on along the minus strand of OMNW01018844.1, from coordinate 34,676 downwards.
CCTTATGTTGTATCCTCTCACCCCTTCTCTCAGAACTGCTAGTGAGCAGTGCAAAAGCAGATCTCACTCTGCAGGATGCTGTGAAGAACACTGCACTTCATCTGGCCTGCAGTAAGGTCTGTATCACCATGTGGTGGCGCTCTTCTTATATCTTACAGCAGCAAATATACAGTATGCACAATGTGTGTTTACTACACTGTATATGGTTATTTTGATACTCATGGTACTCTTCCTCCTGTCTACAGGGACACGAAACCAGTGCCTTGTTGATATTAGAGAAGATTACAGACAGAAACCTCATAAATGCCACGAACGCCGCCTTACAGACGTATGTATCACTTCATCATGTCTCTTCCTGCTTCTGAGTGATGGGATGCAGCAGAAGTCTTTACAGATAACAGCGGGGATTTGAATAATTAATATTGTTGATACAGAACCAACTGAAAAATACTGACTCATCTGTGGTATATATCTTTTCTTTTAAGGCCCTTGCACGTGGCTGCAAGAAATGGTCTGACTGTGGTGGTGCAAGAGCTGCTTGCGAAGGGAGCCAGTGTACTTGCAGTTGATGAAAACGGTAAATTCAGAGTAGTATTTTTCTTTCAGTGGACATGGTCATGTGTATATTTTGGACTCTCATTATTTCCAAATTAAAATAATTTCTCCATTCAAATATTTGAACTGCTTGTTAACCTTCTAAAATGTTGTGGATAATGTTCCTTTTGGAAACTTGATAGCTGACATGATCCCTGAATTTGAATGAATTTGATCAGGTGATAGTCTATTAATTTGCTTAAAACCTGCCTGGGTGATATCCAATACTGATGGATACTTTGAGATCAGCTCAATGAGACATTCTTAGACTCACTGGGATAAAGAGCATGTGTTGTAAAGTCAGATTTGTTTGTCAATGGCCATATTTTATTAGTTTTACATTTTTTACATATTGTAGGCCAAATGATTAATGAGTAAACTGAGAAAATTATTAGTTTGGCAGATTCATCTGGGATAAAGACAGTTGTTAGCTGAAGTCTTAATGCACAGGTCACATATCCCATGTAATTACAGCTTCATCATTTTAGAGATGAAAAAACAATTTTAGAAATTGAAGATGTGTCTTACTTGAATGAAACATGTAACACTGGTGCACCGTCATTGTTTCAGGTTACACACCCGCCTTGGCTTGTGCCCCCAACAAAGATGTGGCAGACTGCCTAGCCCTGATCCTGGCCACCATGATGCCTGTGTCACCCTGCACCCCGGCACCCACCCTCCCCTTCAGTGCCATTAACCACTACACCACCAGCCCCTCCAAGAGCGTCACCTTTGACAGCCTACCTGTGCTGCGCGGTGAGCACAGCTCCTACTGCAGCTTCAATAACATCAGCCACCATGAGGGCTTCTACAAGGACGAGGAGCTCAATGACTCTGATTCAGAGACGTACTGAGGGGACAGGAGGGAAGTGATAAATGCATAAACACACACACTGTGTCTTAAAAAATCACCCACCGCCAGCTTGGGAGGGCAGAAAAAGAAGAGAAGCCGCCACAGGAGCCTTAAGAGCCCCCCAAACCAGAGAACAAGAGAGGGAGGAGGTGCAGCAGGCTGGCCCACACTCATCCCGACCTCATCCAGCACCAGGTGTCCTTCCAGCTGATACTGGACCTCAGTAACCACTGCTTTACCAACACTGACTTCTTGTGTGCTAAAAACTTTCCCTGTTGGGCAGACAGCGACGTTTGTAAGGCAATAACATGCTGAAGAGGGATGGTAGCACTTCAGAGAGCTAAACGGACAGGGACCAAAAGACATGGACGCATTTTAACCCAGTTTTAACTGAAAATGGGATGAGAATTTGGGTTGATCATTTAGCAGACGGGGGGCGGAGGGTGAAGGAGCCAGTTTTCTTTTTTGAAATTTTTTGTGAGGCGTTTAAGAAGGTTGATATCCTCACACTACATTTGTCAGACTGCACTTGTCCTTCAAGTCTGTAAGTCATACAGGGGGAAAATCATTTATTTTTGGAGATCAAAAATTTTAATATGCCCATGTTCATGTCTTAAACTCCTTATCCTCTAGGAAAAAAATCTGATTTTCTGACCTGAGTAATTTAAAAACATTTGATATGTGCACCAGGTTCTTTTTAAGTTGATCAACCTTACCTTTGTATATTGACCTGTCCAATACGGTTTAGTCTTTCAAGAATAAATTATTTGTGTACTTTCGGTTCCTATTTATGTGTTTATTTTGTGCCTTCATTAGTTACTGAGAAAAGATGGGTTTGTAGAGGCAGCTGTGGAAGTACAGTGATGCACACTAGGTAAGTAATAATGCAATTGTGAGAAGCACTGATCCAATACTGAGGTAGCTGAGGCTCAGCTTTGAGAGGAGAAACACTGTAAACCAATGATAGGACAGCGTTTGACTTCTGTTTGAATGATTTTTTTTTTTTTTTTTTTTGCTCTTATATTAGTCAATGTTTGTTGACAGGTTTTGCTTGCTTTAACTTCAAAAAAAGAAACCACTCAATCCTACCATGATTCAAAACTCCCTTTTCTGTCTGTTGAAAAATCCTTTTAACTGGAAATGTGTACAATACATTTGCTAGCTTCAATAGAGTGGAAAAGATTTTTTTCTTTTCCTTGATTTTTCTTGAAGAGGGATGAAACTAGCATGTATATAGAAATTATGACTGTGAATTCAAAGCTCCAATGAATTCTTTCAGTACTGAGATTGCTGTATATTTTATGAGTAATAAAGAAATGAGTTATTTAATAATGAACACGAGTCTTTATGGAGTGCTGCCTTTAATTCTTACAAATACATGGCACAGAAATCACAGGATGAAAAGGTGGTGTTTTCACATTTTTTTTTGTAATTGTATCTTGAGTAACACTCATACTTAACATACTTGTTCTCTACAAAATGCTATCAACGTGCTTTTCCTTTTTGTTAATTCTTTTCTGATGGCAGCTTTGGTCAGGACATTCATGTAGAGGAGCTTCATAATGTTACTTATTAGTTATCTCAGTGAAGTCAGCGTGGAATAAGGAGAGTTGAGTCAGTCTTTTTGGATGGAGTTAGTGTCAGTTGAACAACTTCACGTTGCTGTGGAAATGTTTTGCATAACCTGCGAAACAGATGCACTGATCGTCTCTCTTCCATATATGTTTTTGCTCATCTATAACAGTAAATGAAATGTCTTTTTCATGTTTATTGTTCAAAATGAGACGTGTGAAACTTTCACGTTGGAATCAGAGAAAGTGATATTTTTTTTTAGTATCGTTGGTCATTGTATACATCATATGATTAACAAAAAAAAGTAAAATCGGGGGTTGGAATGGATAATGACAATAATCAATAGTTGAATTTAGTCGTTTACTTTAAATCGTTTAAATCAAGGAAGCAAGAAGTCAAAATTGCACGATAAATTAATCTGAAAAAAGTCCTTTAAAATCAGATGTCAGATTATTTAGAGTTTCACTTCAGTCGTGTTGATCACAGCAGTAAACACACAAGTTATGTAGTGCTACAGTCACTCAGCCTATAGGAGAAGGCCTACGTGCCGTGTCTCTTGTGATTGGTTCGTAACCCGGAAGTGATGGAATCGGGGCGGGATCAGGAACAGATTGGATGGTAAGAAACTGGAGCCAGTGACCTGTCCGTGTAGGTGATAGTTGACAAAGTTTCTGGCTTCACTTGTTGCTCTTCAGGAACAGGACGGAGTCATGGACGAAGTGACGGGAGCTCAGCTAGTTGCGGAGTCTCTCAGGGCTCAGGTAAGACCGTGAAGTAAACACCAACATTACGATGGTTTCTTAAGTATCCACCACGTTCATTTACAGCGGTGTCTGTTTTGAATAATCTTGCTGTTGCAAAAAACTGTGTCAAAGTTCATGTCCATGTGTTAACTTTAAAAGCCCTTTAATACAGTAAAATATCATTCATGGCTGTTTAAAAAACGCACAAAACCCGTATATTGACGTGTACACGCTGTTTCCCTCCCCACAGAAAGTGGAGTACATGTTTGGGATAGTTGGTGTTCCTGTCATTGAAGTGGCCATGGCTGCTCAGGCTGCAGGGATCAGATATGTGGGGATGCGCAATGAACAAGCGGTAAAACATTTTTCATTCTGCTGCTCTGCAGTTCATCTACTTGTTGTAATGCATCATTTCTACTATATTCAAATCAAATCTGTCGCACAATAGGCATGCTATGCAGCCTCTGCCATTGGATATCTGACAGGGAGGTAAGACACTGACTCACTGCAAAGAATAATATGGCCCTATGTATGTGTTTTCTTCATGTCTCACATGTTGTTGTCCCCTGTCCCCTTATCTGCCTCCAGACCAGGTGCCTGCCTGGTGGTGTCTGGACCTGGACTCATTCATGCTCTGGGTGGGATGGCCAATTCCAACATGAACTGCTGGTATGAAAACTGATTCATTTTGATGCATTTTAACCATAGCACCCGTGGCTTTGTACTTTTAACCAGTACATGTTGAATGTGCTCAGGCCTGTGGTTGTGATTGGAGGGTCCTCAGATAGAAACCAGGAAACAGCAGGCGCCTTTCAGGAGTTCCCTCAGGTAAAACATGCCTTAATGAAAATGTATTTTTTACCTGTTGATGCTTCAACAAATCGACGAATTTTGAATCGTTGTTAGGTGGAAGCATGTCGCCTTTACAGCAAGTTCTCTGCCAGGCCCAGCAGCCTGGAGGCCATCCCCTCAGTGATAGAGAAGGTAACATCTCAACCTAGTGTTACATTTCTTTTTCCTTTTAATACTCCTCATGAATGTACCTGACAGACTCAATCAGGTTGTGGAGTTAAAGGATAATTAAAATAAAGTTGTATTGTGTTTGTTTGCTTGTAGGCAGTTCGCACAAGCCTGTACGGACGTCCTGGTGCTTGTTATGTGGACATAGCAGGGGACATGGTCAATGCCAAAGTGGACAGGAGCAAAGTCAGGTTTGCTGTCACTGACACTTGTTGCAGATAGATTTTAAGGATCATTTTCTGCGTAGCACTGCGTATGTGGTTACAAGTGTAAAGACACTGAGAGAAGTGTGTTTGTCCTGCAGAGATGTCTCCTGTTGTCCACCACCCCCAGTGAGTTTAGCTGACCACAGTGCAGTCACTGAGGCTATATCTGTCTTGAAAGCAGCTAAAAGACCCTTGGTCATCATTGGCAAAGGTAAAATCAAAATACACAGAGAGTGAGAAACTCTAGCTTTTCTTTGTGGCTGATGAATAGAATATAGTTGAAGAAGATATGGTAATATGTGAGTGTTGTTGTGTCCAACAGGAGCAGCCTATGGCCGAGCAGAAATTGCTCTTAGGGAGTTTGTGGAAATGAGCGGTTTGCCCTTCCTGCCAACCCCCATGGGGAAAGGAGTGCTGCCTGATGATCACCCCAACTGTGTGGCTGCTGCTCGCTCAAGGTGAGACGCATTTTCACCAAAACAATGTGCAGGAACAAAAAAAAAACAAAACATTACTGTCCTACCACATTGCATTTGGTAAACACTTTTGTCCAATGTGATGCACAATAAGTCAAATGGAGCAAGAGCTATGTTGCCAAACGTAACCGAGCCAAGTTTATATATATGTGAGAATATAAATGTGTCAGTGTGTGTTGTTTTTTATGAAGATGAGATGTTAAGTTGTATAGAATACTGTTATGTGCCATTTACACTGTGTAATGCTGAAAAATGTCTATAACATCATGACACTTTGTCTATCTTGAGTGAAGTGTTGTATAAGATCATTGTACAACATATACGGTTGGTTTTTGTTTGTCTCTTTCCATATCCAACCCCATGTCACCTCCTCTATTGTTTGTGTTACCAAGAGCTCTTCTCCAGGCCGATGTCGTGCTTCTGCTCGGAGCCAGGCTCAACTGGATTCTACATTTCGGCCTTCCACCTCGATTTAACCCTGATGTCAAAGTCATCCAGGTGTGTGAATGAGCAAGTAAAATGCTGTTTTGTGCTGCTTTTGAGATCTTCAAAAATAATGTTTAGAAAACCACAATCACTACACTAAAGCTAACTGTCTATTCAATTACCTGTTGCTGCAAATGTTATGCTCAAAATACAGTAACACATTTGTGCTCTGTGTGCAGGTTGACCTTTGTCCTGAGGAGATGGGGAACAATGTGAGACCTGCTGTTGCTCTCCTGGGAGACATCAGTGCTATTGTCACTCAGGTGCATGAACTGCAACTCGTTCAGACACAGACTCTCTTATCTTTGATGCATCTCTCTGCCTGTGGCAGTATCTTGATGCGCTATAAAACTTTAAAAATCTCTGATTCGCTTTTTACCTTCAGCTCCTGACATGTGTCCTTAAAGATGGCTGGAAGTACCCTTCTGATAAAGAGTGGTGGAGCGAACTGAAGGACAAAATTGCTGCTAATGCAAAAATATCAAAGGTGAGTGTAGACTCACTTATAAAAAGCTTTGTCAGATCAGATGTACATGTACATGTGATTGATGTATTCCATGTAGATTTAGTATTAAATTGTTGTTACTTGACAAGATTTTTGCCTCTTGTCTCTCCACAGGCTCTCGCTCAGCAGTCAGCGTTGCCCATGAACTACTACACAGTGTTTCACCACGTCTCCCAGCTGCTGCCACATGACTGCATCATTGTCAGCGAGGGGGCAAACACCATGGACATAGGCCGCACCATGCTGAACAACTACCTACCTCGACACAGGCAAGCCAGAGGTTACAGTCATACTTTCCAGTTGTCGTAAACCTTCACCCTGGTTCACTTTTTATGTTTTCAAACACATTCGGGAGATTTTCTTGGCTGCCCTCCCTGTGTAAACTACATGGGAATAAATCTTCATTTATATGCAATTTATTCAAAACACAGGAAATGTGTGTTTTCACACTGAAACAATTTGAATATTGCCTGTGTTTACACGTATTTCATGATAATAGAGTCTTTATTGAGTCATTAAGCCTCTGGACATTTTTTGTAGCCTGTGGTTGGTTAATCCTGATGACGTGCAGGTTGGATGCCGGCACATTTGGAACAATGGGGGTAGGCCTCGGTTTTGCGATAGCTGCAGCTGCTGTGGAGAGGAGTAAGAATAAAGGCCAGAGGGTTGTCTGCGTGGAAGGAGACAGTGCCTTTGGATTTTCCGGCATGGAGGTTGAAACCATGTGCAGGTAGGTTTGCTTACCCCCCCCCACTGCATAAAACTACGCAGTGTATTATTCAGCCTCCTCATGCCACTTGAATTCACGACTTTCTTGTTATTCTCATAGGTACAACCTCCCTGTGGTCATTATTGTGGTCAATAATAACGGTATATACAGTGGAGTGGATCCTGAAACATGGAAAGAAATGGCAAAAATGGGAGATCTGACCTCTATGTGAGTCCAGGCATCACAATACACTACATTTACATTTGTGATGTTTTCTTCCTGCTGTGATGTAAGGAGATGTATCTCATGTTGCTTTATCAGAGCCCCCCCTGTGACCCTCCTTCCTGAGGCATGCTATGATCAGATTATGACTGCGTTTGGAGGTCGAGGCTTCCTGGTGAGGACGGCGGAGGAGCTTCGCAGTGCTTTACAGCTTAGCCTGAGTGACTGGGAGAGGCCGAGTCTCCTAAATGTGCTTATTGACCCGTCCTCTGACAGAAAACAGCAGGTAACTGTCGTCTTCAAGCAATGTACATATGTATACGCAGCATGCATGGATGTGAACTGAGTCCTCTCAGTCATTCTGAGCGGCAGAGCAAAGAACCCCTTGGAGTTTTGTTATGGTGTTGGAGTTGCATTGTGCATTTATACTGTGGAAATGATACGCCCCCTTGTGGTTCAGGGTGTTTACTGATGCTGCGATGACACAAGTCAGCTGATTTAAAATGCTGTTGTCATGCTGGGCTTTCTCCAACATGGTCATTGTTAATCAAGGTGGCTGAAACCTTACCTGGCAAAGGTGCAATTAGACATTAGGTCAGTTAGGAGATAGCGTCTCTATGGAACAAATGTTGAGGGTTGACTTCAGAGCTGGGATTACAGGGTCAGGATGTTGACCTTACATATGATGATCTCGTGCCATATTTTATCCCCTTGCAGCCCAGTGCTCTTACAGATTTAATGTGATGCCAATGAACACTTCAGATATGTAAGAGTGTGTAACACTGCAAATTTGGAGGGCTGGACATTTAGATTCACACCCTGTTTCATTTTATCCAGAGTGGAAACAAGCAGAAGATGCACAATGACTTGAGTGACGCTGACAGTCACAGTTAATCCACAAGTGATTAAACACCGCAGCGTTTCAGTCCACGATTAGTGCTGAGCAACAAAACAGCTCGGTGTTTACTCATCTTTTGTCTCGTCCTCATAGCGCTATGTGACTGACGTGGCTTACCAAACAGTAATCCATACAGTCCAGGTGCAACACAGAACTGTTGTATTCCCCTCACAATCCCTCCACCTCACACCAACCTGACCTTTCTATTTCAGGGGCCCCATAATTGGAAAGCATGGCCCTCTGTGTTTATGTTGAATGTATCCACGCAACCCCTCACAGACATGTTTTAAGGTTGTATTGGGAGCTGTATCCATGGTGCTGAACCCTACGGTTGTGTACTCTGTGGCCAGCAGAAAGACCCCCCCCCC
>OMNW01018844.1:0-19827 GCA_900303245.1 Selene dorsalis | reverse complement strand
AGCAACCCCCCCCCCCCCACCTCCCAAAAAGAAAACCCTGCAGACAGTGAACGGATGTTTAGTCAGCGCATGAACCTGCATCCTTTTAGAAGGGATTGGTTTGCATGTGAATCTGCACTTCCTCTGCTCTCTGAGAGTGTGTGAAAAACTGTGCTGTCGATGAGAAGAGAAGAAAACATCCTTATCAGCAGAAGGAAGCTCACTCTAGACCAGAGTAAGAGGTAACACCGGCAGTCTTATTTAGCACCGGAGAAATCTAATCTCCTGAGGTGAAACAGGACGCTGTCGCCATGACATCATGTGGCTAAATTGGGTTCACAGATGGCGAGACTCCCGACAGTTTTACAAATATTATGTCACTGTATAATTAAAGTGACATTTGTGATCTTCATCGGGTTTCTACAAGAATTAAATTGATTGCGTCTGCCTCTTGATAGATGACCTAGAGATACCACATGTGCTTTCGCACGCTACTTTCGTGACTTATGGTATTTACATCAGCTACTGTACAGCCTGTGCTCTCAACAACACCTCGCCGTTTGAGCCTGCAGCATTCTGTCACTTGGCAGTAAACACGCTGATGAGTTTTCTCTCTGTGAACGTTGTAGGTCTTTACATGGTTGGAACAAAAGGTGCACGTGGTCCACCAGGGCCTCCTGGGAAGTGTAGCTGCAGCAGCTCCACATTCGATGATTATTCTTCCAGAGGAAACTATCCCAAAGTTCCAGCGGTGAGAATAAAGTGTACAGTATAATGTAACAAATGATGTACAGTAATTTATAATGTTTTAAAGGGGCTTATACTTTCAAGAATGTGCAGTCATTTAACAAAATTTTAAATTTCCGATATTGTGCAATAAGATGTTATTTTGACTTGTAAATTTTAGAAACCCTGCAGCTTTGGGTTTTTAATAACTTCTGAGTTAATTATTTAAAGATAAAAAGTATTAAAAAAATAAAAGTGTGCCAAGTGGGTAGATAGATATTGCGTCGAGACACATATTGGCCGATGTGAGATTAAACTTTGATGTTCAGTATCTCAACATTGCACGCAGGACTCAACCTTAAAATTCCAAGAGCACTAAATATTGAAAATGTGTCGGGGAAATTTCTCACTTTTCCTTTCATCCAGATATTTGTTGTCAGCAACGAGGAAGAACTGGAGCGCCTTCACATTGATAACGCTCTTGCATTCCGCAAAGATCAGAGGTCTCTCTATTTCAAAGACATCGATGGCTGGCTCCCAATCCAGGTATCACAGCCACTACAATCGGATTTTAACCTTATATTTTTCATATTGTGATATATCAGTTAGCTGTTTTTTTTCCTTCTTTTCTAAGTGTTTTAAACTCTTGTAAAGACTTTTCCATTCCAGCTAACACCTTTCCAGTCCATGGAAAACGCACCTGATGATGAAGGTTACTGTGGTGACGGGATAGTGCAGATTTCCAGCGGGGAGGAGTGTGATGACAGAAACAGAGTCGTCACCGACAGCTGCGTCAGTAAGTCATGCGTCTGTGTAAGGTCGTCTCTGATAGCTCCTTGGTTGTACTTTGCTGTGCACATATACCCTGACCCCTCCACCCCTGCTGTCTCCCCTTACCACAGAATGTAAACACGCCTACTGTGGAGACGGATATCGCTATGAGGGGGCCGAGGAGTGTGATGGAAAAGACTTTGGATACCAGACATGCAATTCATATCTTCCAGGGTAGGCACAGTTTACAACTATTTGTAGACAAAACACTTGGCTTCACTTTTGTTGACATCTCAAACTGATCTGAGGATGTTTCCCCTTTTGTTTCCAGGTCGTATGGTCACCTCAAGTGCACACCATACTGTGTTATTGACTCCACAAACTGCAAGTACTTCACTTGAGGATGAGGCTGGACAGTGCAGTAGGATCCTCTGTGTGTTGTTTCTCTTGACACATAACAGGAATATATTTATGCAAAAAAAAGAACAATAATGCACCAAGCAAGAGACTCTGAAGGAAGAGGAAGCCACTGATTCTATGATGAAAGAAAATCAAAACATACATATATATAACTCCTCTGTATTGCTGCTGAGACGCCACGTAGCTCCCCGGAGTTATAGAGTCAGTCAAGGGAGGCGAAAGCCTTTACCCACAAATAGGAAATGCACAGGACAACTGCAATCTGTCTTAACAAGCAGGACTTAAGACCGGCCTCCTCTCCTCGCCTGACTGGACCGGAATCAGCCTCTACATGCAACAGTTGTGTGACAGCCATGCACAGACTTAATTAAGTGCCAGTGGGAGATGTTGCAGAGGAGCAGTGACCGGGCTAGAGTCATATTAATCTTGACCCAGTTACTGTTGAGAAAGAGAGGCAGTAGGACATCCAGAGCCACGGCCACAGGTATTCTACTGCAGTGTGACAGTGCACAGTCTTTGCATGAGAGACCACGACAGTAGCTGTCACTATACAAGCATGTTACCTATCCATTAACTTATTATTGCCACAACACAGTTCGTATTGTATGCTCTCAATATCACATCAACAATTTCAGTCACACAGGTAAAACCAGGCTTATGGTGAGATCAGTATCTGAAGTTAGAAATGGATACAAATGCAGTCTGTTATACCAGGAGGCTGCACTTCCAGCTCCTGGGAGACTTCAGAGGCTGACTGGACATTATTACCTTGTGATGGTACTGTACTTGACAGGGACATCCAGAGTCTGGACAAGGTTTCATTAATTCAAAAACTTCTCAGGAACCAACAGGTATTGTAGCTCCACACAGCACCTCTCACAGGCATCCTCCACTACTCTCTTTGTAAACCACAAGGCACAGCGACTGCACGCTGAGGCACAGTCGTAACTCAAACAAGAGCTTCTAAAGGATCGACAGCGTGCAGTCCTGTAGGTATGATCGAGTTCCTTCCCTGTGCTCCCATGAGAAATGAAAAATACTGTATGTGAAGGCTTGAAACTGTTATGTTCTTAATTTTCTCACTGCACAGGAAAGGCTGGAAGAGTCCGTAGCTGCTAAAAGGGGGAGGAATCTCAATTCCAGTCTGTTCTATGGTCATTACTGTATTTACTCTAATACCTCTTTATCCAGTCTTTCTGTCTTACAGTATATACAGCAACAGAGAAACTCAACAGTAAACTTAACAATGTAGATGTAGACTGCTGTGTGCTGGGCACCGATGGTGAAAGTGAGTTTTGCCGATATAAGCTGACATTTTCCATAAGCTACTGTATGAGTCGCGGTGCCAAGGGAGACCTTTTCTCAGCCATACTTAGATGTAGTCAGGTGTTACCAAGTGATTCATCTGTAAAAGCAATCGAAAGATAAAGACTGTTAATATATTGTGTCCGCATGCTTGTGATACTGTGCTATAGATTTGTGCAACACTTCCACTTTGTTAATCACAGACAGTGTTTTTGTTAATCATTGCATTCATCAGCATAGCAGGTGTCTTAAGAAATGTCATGCTCTGGCCAGAGTGTAGTTCAGTACTGTATGTGTGACACACCGTATATGATAGTGATGAACTGTGCCATGCACAAAGCTGAAATACTGTTTGGAAAACTATGTTGAATGTTGTGGATGTGGCCTGTGCTGCTGTGCTGTATCCTGTACTGTGTATATGCACAACAATGTTGAAACATAACAATGCATGTGGTAACGTACTGTAAGGCTTTATGAAATATATTATTCACTGTGACTGGGGTAGTGAAGGTTCATTTTGTGTCTTTATTCTGTTATTATTATTTCTACAGGCGTTGTGGACAGTTTTCAAACTGACAATAAAGAAGGGAAATTGAAATCATCCTCTTCGTCCTCAGTGTGCCTCTTCACGTTGTGGACAGCAGCTTTGCTTCCTCTCCGCTGTGAGCAAGCGGTGACAGTGATTGGGGAAAAGAAAAAAAGTCAACAGTGATAGAGATGCTATTGATGTTCCCTCAGAGCAGCTTTCACTGTAAGAAAAAAAGGCTGATATCCATCAAGTGGTAAAAAGATGCTGTCAGCAGCTCCTTGCAAAGTGCTGTGTTAGACTAAATAGCAAACAGGCCACGGTGAACTCTTGCCGTTCTCTCAGACATGACAATGGGGTTTTCAGCTTTTCATCCTGTCTGGATGAAGCCCCTCTGTGCCCAGTCTGTGCCCTGGAGATGAGGCACAGCGATAGAGCTTTGGGGACGGGCAGCCAGCCAGTGTTGCAGCAGAGATGTTTGAGGCCTCAGTGCGACCGTATAACCCTATTAGCATGCCGTATTTCTTTTCTAAATTACATCAGGACAATTTGTCTTCTGAGATGTCTGAGTAAAAGCTTACCTTGGTGTATTTATCCCATCACATGCATTCCCCCTAACCAGACCAATCAGATTTGTACCACAGATGTCTCAGTACAGCATTAAATGTCACTGGAGATGGCAGTGGCCAACCTGCTTAGTAATGAAAAGATCTGCTGTGCACAGAGGAAGAATCCCCCTCAAGTGAAGTTTCTCTGTTTGTGGAGTTAAATCTCAAACAGGGACAAATTAATAACCTTTATCCTCAGTGTATCATGATCTACTTTCCCACACCGTCCACATGGTTTAAGTTGTAGGACGCTGGCTCTATTTTGAGCCGTCACAGGCATCAAGTTGATCAAGTGAAATCAAACACTTTTTCCAACAAAGGGGTTATTTTAGTGCAGGTTGACTGGTGTAGCGTTACAGCTGTGGCACAAGAGGGTTGATGCAAAGGAGGCCACAGGGACGGGAGGCAGGCGGCGGGCCAGCTGTTGGCCCGAGCCAAGTGAAAATCCCTGACCTATAGGCAGGAATCACTGGCATGCGGGGTGCTGTGGTCCTGGCAGAGGACACACTACTGCTGCACATGCACAACAACAATTTTACATACACAGCGAAGGTATGCAAATGTGTTTCATAGTGCACTCCTGCAATTTCACTATATAGCTTAGTCTTGGATTTATTTGATGAACAAGCTCAACAAAGGCCTTATAAAGAGACATGGTTATTCTACCTCTGGGTCCCTACGATATAACTCATCATATTTGACTGTAATAGATGTGGACTTACACCGAGACATCTTCATTATTTATTAAGTAAAAATCAAATAGCATCTTATGTACATCCTTAGAAAAAAAACAAAGGTTTATAATATTACAATAGCATATTTTCAGGATTAACATGGGGACAGGGTATTTGCCTACTACACCTCTGTGCAGGTTTTGCTGTATGCATTCCTGAAAACACAAAAAAAGACAATTTGGAATAAAAGTTAAAAAATACTATGTGGCATGTCTCAGTAAAAAAAAAAGCCCTATGAGGATGTTCCTGCTTTGTTCGAATGGCTCAGTGACTCTATGGCCACACTTTAAGCTGGTCAGGTGGCGTCTTACCGCGCATTTATTTATTCTTTATTATTATTTATTATTGTTGAACTGACATCGTGAAATATCAAAAGGACAGCTGGTAACAAGACTCAGGTACATGTAGAACAGTGCATGGACAAGATGTTAAAAAAAACCTGAAATAAAGCAGAAATGTTAATTATCAGAAGCGACGTGTTTGAACTCTCACAATCTATTCCCTTTACATGATTAAATTAATTCGAGGTCTTGACCTAGATTCAGTTTCCATCGGCACCTATGTTACCTAATACATAAAACCATGCAATCACTAAGCATGCTCTATGGATAATAATGTCCATACATTCACACAGAAGCCAGACTGAAACGATCCCCATGACGTTAATGTGAACTTCATAACTTAAGACATAATAAATAGTCATTGTGAAAATGCATAGGTTTGTGCAGAGGATGTCCACATAAATATTCAGCAGTTATCAGGATTTTAACAGATACACTGTGTGATTTCATTCTTGTGTGCTGTGGTATCGTAGGCAGCGGAGGCTAAAGCCGTTCACATGACACTTCCTTCTTTTGGTCCTGTGGAAAGTCTCTTGATGTGTCAGCAATGTAAAACTAATTCATACACTGTTAAACCTCATGATTTATATTAAAATTGCAGGAAAAGAAATGAATATTAAAGCATAATTTCAACTAAATGTCAACAGTTAGTGCAAAGAAAAACTGCTTGCCTAATAGCAAAAACTTCGCCTAGTATGATTTTCCAACACATACTTAAGGCTCACATTGGGCAATGTGACAAACTGACATTGCTTTTGTCAAAATAGTGCTTTGTCTTAGTTGCAGAATCACTTTGATTTGTGAATACGAGGAATCCGGGAAATCTTGATTATCTAATGTCGAGCAGTAACACCTTGTGGTTACGTTGTACCTTCAAACACCTACAGTACATTAAAAAGCCACAATACAGTGACAGAATGCACCAGAAAACAAATGTCACCATGGATAATTATGGTTTGTATTCTGCATAACAGGGTTTAATACCCATACACTGCCTGTCTTTTGAACAAGACCTGGAATCTACATTTCTTCACACCATAATGTCTTAATTGTTAGTTTGTCCTTCGGGGCTCCTACAGACATCAACACTTTCTTCAAACCCAGACCACCTATGGTCGTAGAGTTTGAGAGCCACTGGAAACACCTCACACTGGGCCGGGCCATGCCCACATTATGCTGTACACAAGATACACGAGGCATCTGGCACCTTCTTTTTCCTTCAGTAGTTAGACACTACTCTGCTCCTGCGCTCAGGTTCTGTCCTTCCTTGAACTCCAGTCACCTTTGTGTTCAAAGTTTCACACCACCTCGTCAGACTCCAGGTTGTATTCTTCATACAGAGCATCCAGGATGGCCAGCTGCTTCTCCATGGCGGGCAGGTACATGCTCAGGTCCCTGTGCATGCCGCTGGCGAAGCCGCTCTTCAGCTCGTCGCCCTCTCTGGTCACTAAGGCAGCGGTGAAGCTTTGATAAGACGGAGCCGCTCTCAGGGCCAACTGTGGGGGGAAAAAGAAGGTCAGAAACTGATGCTACAGTCTCACTCCGAGCAGGGGTGGACATCAGAGAGTGAGTGAGGAAAAAGACCTACAGCAAACACCCCTCGCACAACCCATCCATGGTACTGTCGAAGAGTCTTCCCATAGGCGTTATCTGGATGGACAAAGAGCCGGACAGTGAGGAAGGCTGACAGTGTAACCTTGCATTAAATGTCGTGTGTAGATGCGTGGCTCACTTAGTGCTCCGTGGATGTCTTGTTCTCCTGCGTTGACCTCCGACAGAAACTCTTTGAGAAACTTGAGGCCTCGTCTGAGCCACAGCAGAGCTTCGGTGGCCGAGTTGCGCACCTGGGCAACATCCGTGTGGACTTCATGCAGCACGATAGACTGTAGTGTGGGGAATCTGTTGGGGTCTGAAATCATCTTCTGCTGGATTTTCTAGAGAGGGATACAAGACACAGTCATGTAGTGACACTAATCTGAACTGAAATTATATAAATGTATACATTTAAAAAATATTACAAAATGTTATTTTTGTCATACATATATAAAAGGAAGAGTAATGGGATTAATAAGTCTGTGATAAGTCAGAGAGAGCCATGATGTTGTCTCACTGTTGGTCCATCATAAATAACTTCATTAATGAGTGTGGTCTGACATGTTAAATACATCATTTAGAGCAAGTTTTACAAATTGAGCTCATATTTTTTCACTGATAAGCTGCTGATCAGTAAATTGATTACTTATCAAACAAACATGTGCACTCACCTTGATATTTCCAACAAAATCCATTTTAACTGGTGCAAAGACTGTGGACCCCAGTTTGTCTGAGAAGAGAGAATCTATGATCATTTCTTTGTCGCTTCTGAAGTACAGCTGCTCAAATTTGTGCCCTACTTTGAAAGAGTGTGTGATGTTCCGACCATTAACAGTCAAAGTGATTTAAGTAATGATAAAAGAGGCAGTAAAATCCTGTTTAACGAGCTGGAAGAGAGAACCGTCTCTCTTACAGGAGATTTAAAGTAGCCACAGAGGGAAAGCAATAAGAAAAAGTAATTTGAAGATCTGAGGATAAAAGATAAATAATTTCACAAATGCGTCTCGCTTTGCAGCAAAAAGCCCATAGTACATGTAGATGTAAGTGCATAAGATTAATTGTTATGTAACGTGATGATTAATTCGACCTCTACTCTCACATCACTGTCTGCATATTTCGGACCTGTGCTGATGTCCATCTACATAAAGCACAAGGCTAATATCACAGCTCACATGAGTGAGAAGTGAACACTGTTGTTTCTTTATCTGAAAATTGCTTGTACCATTTTGTAACATCAAATAATTCTTGGTGACAAACAACTCTGCTCCAAGTCTGATAAAACTCTGAAAAGTGAAGATACACACAGATGTAGGTACTGTGTGTGTGTATCTTCATTTTTTCTGTCAAACACGATACAAACGTTTTACTCTGTCATTTAATAATCAGTACCATATGAAAAACATACAGGTGAAGAAGGAGATGATGAGGTAGGGACAGAAAGGTATGATGAGGAATCAAAGACACAAAGCTGCTGTGTCAGAAATGACAGATAATGTGAATGAACATGCACAAATAATAGGAAAAATAAGAGAAGTTTTCCTTAAGAAGATAATAAAAGGGTGAAATAAGCACAGATGTTAAATGGGCATGATGAGGAAGAGGAAGCTTTGCAGATTGAGATGAGGAGAGACTGAAAGTGACCGGCCTACCTAATACAGGCACTATTGCATAGCATGAGTCCAAAAACTCTTGTGTAGGGATACCATTGTCGTCGTCCAGTCTTATATCACTAAATCTAAAAAAAAAAAAAAGTAGAACAGATTCAAAACAGGAGAATATATTAGAGGGATGTATACCATTTCAATTTTTATTTGATCAAATCAAACAGAAAAAAGAAAAGGGGTACAAACATCAGAACCAAGCCAGAGAGATGATTCACACAGTGTCATGCAGTCCTTTGCCTGACAATACCTGAGACTAGTCTGCTACTTTGTCTAAAACTTCACAGAGTTCTTTGTTTTTTTTTAAGTGTTAATATCTTAAAACTGTCTCATTCATTTTAAATGCATATACTGTGGTTAGTAGTGGAATACTGGATGAATGAATGAGACAGTAATTTCCTTCACTATAATAATATAACAGAAATGATAGTTCACACTAGTCAGTTGTTCAGTAACACTCTTCCAGATATTAAAAAAAGAAAAGTTAAATGTTTGAAATACACAGTGAAATGCTGACAAAAAAAACCTTTACAAACCCAAACATCAGAGGAGGGCCTCGCTGTGTCATGTGATCAAGAGAGAACACACTAATATAAAACACTTATTATGACATCTTAAAATTTTAAATTAAAATTCTCCAAACCTGCTGTTATTAATTTATTCTGTGAAACACTGTAATACAGTTATACTTCCATAAATGTGCAGTTTAGTCAAAGGTGCAGTTGCCCCCCTGAGATAAAAATACTACATGTAGCTTAAACTGGTTTTATCTTAATACTGTAATAGTGAATGTCACAGATGAAGATACAGTAACTTTGTACGGTAACTATAGGATGTGACCTTCCTGAGTGGCATTTTCATACCTGTGACTCATTGTGCTGAAGAAAGTCTCCACTTGCTCTGTGTCTTCAGACTCTGGTGAATCTGTGGAGGTGACGTCTTCATGTTGAGCTTGGTCTTGGTCTGTGACAGTCTCCTGCTGCTGCTGCGGCTGGGCACAGCTCGCTTCCTCGTTGTTGTCTTCGTCGTGCTCTTCACTTTGGTCCACTTTGTGCTTTTGCTCTTGTGTCGTCTCCTTTTCGTCATCGACTTCATCTTCCTCGTCCCCCTCTGGCGGTTGGTCATAGTGTTCGGTCTCAGAGGAATTCTGGGTAGTGTGTGGAGTGGGGTCAGCTTGCTCCTCGTGGACTGAGCTGTTGCCATCGCTGGCTTCGATGTCTGTGAGATACAGCAGAGAAACAGACACATATAAAATATATGTTGCTGGACTGGGTGTGGCAAACTGTGAGAGCAGCACTGAGCTACCTTACAAACCCATCACATATGCTTTTATTCTCTTTTAACCAGTGGCAGGAGACAGAGACACAAACATCACACTCACCCACCTTCCTTCTGCTTAAGTAAATACTGTCATAAACTTCAACACTAGCTCCACCCCCACATTTTCTGTAGATATTGCTGCACTGACGTTTACGGGTTGCGAGTTTCAAGCATGAAAAACAGGTGAGTGTTGTAACGTGTGACCAGTTTCAGTTGTGACAACACCAACCTGTGAAACAGCATTACCACTGTGAAATAAATAACAATCAATGGCTGTAGGGAGCCCAAGGTATTCAGCCTGGGGGTAGTTAAGAAGTGTAAATGTTTTTCACAACCACTGTTTTGGTTACGAGGGGTTTAACCCCACATGGAAAAGCTTCACAACTTTTGCATCACTGTAAGCTGCCAGTGATAAACTGAACAATGTTATATACTGTAACATCATCTAAACTATCAAATGATCAAAAAATGTTTTATGTCTTGTATTAGCTTTAAAAAGTTAGATTTGGCGGACTTACTAATTTCTCTATAATATCAAACTACCACATAATGCTCAAATACAAGTGTTACATGATGTATTGATGTATTTACAGACAAACCAGAAGTCATGGCTCTTATTTGCCATCACCAGTAGTAACTTCCCATGTGTAAAGGCTTTATTCCTGCTGGGGGAAATGCAATAATGTGACTGGGCATCCATCACTGTCTGCTCACTAAAAGGCAACAGTCTATCCACATTAGTTCAGATAATGTACACACAACAACTGGCTCCCTTTGGTGCTTTGTGGTCTTAACTTTATGAAATGCTCAGGGGGCTCAGCAGCATGTGAAGTGAGTGGCTGGAGCTCCTGATTTACCTGGCGGGGGGGGATGATGCTCTGGTCTGTCTGATTCATCTGGTCCCTCTGCTCCAGAGTCGAGGCTCTGGTTGTCATGTGCAACTGCTTCACATGTGTTTTCAGTCAAATCCCTCCATCTGGAATGAAATTGAGTGCAATGTTAAAGCTGTGCTCGTCTTTTGGACTATTAATTCGACTACTGGATCTTTTATTTAGCAATAGTGCTGCAGAACTATAACATAAATTAATAGCACAAACACAATTATCCTGTCAAAAGAAAAAAAGCTGCAAAAGCTCCACATGTAAGGTGGTGAAGGTAACATAAATACATGATTACATATGGCAACCTACTTTTCTCCGAGGTTCTGGTTTAAATGATTGACTGGTTTAACCTGCTGGGAGAAAACAGACTTTAGAGGATTACAGTGACATTTATTTTGGAACTTGATCCAGGACTGATTGTACTGGGTTGCTGGTAAAACAGGTTTGGTAAGAAAAAAAAACATACCTTCTGGGGTTTGATGGCTGCAATTGGGGGAGATCCTGGTGGACTCTGTGTTACCATATCCGCACTAAAGGTACGGTTTGCTATCTGCATGCATTCCTCTAGAGTCTTAAGGAAAGTGGTGCATGTCGACTTCACCATGTTTCCAGTGTCTATCCCTGCCTGAAAAGAATATATAAACATGCACACTCCCATAAATGTCCTGACAGGTTACGTACGTTATTTAGTGACACTAGTCCAACAAAATCTTCTCAAATGAATAGCATCAAGATTTTATGCAAAAAAATACTTGTTGGTGACATTTTCTTCCTCTCTGCTGCATTAGTCAGCATTGGCAGATGGCAATCTGATATCGAGTTGGAAATAGGCTACCCTATACTGAGTTTTCACACCAACAACATCTCCTCTTGTTTCATCGGCTCATCCAAATGTTAACCTTACCTCTGCTGAGTCTCCCAGCTCATCGTTCTCCTTGATCTTGTTTACTTGTTGTAGAAGAAGGTCACAGTACAATCTGAGCTCTGACATCTTTGTTTTCAGTGCCTCTGTGTTCTCCTGGAGCTCTTTAAAAGAAACAGCACACGAGCCACCATTGGAAAAAAACATTTACAATACTCGGTATAAAACACAGCAGCTCTTAAAATGTATAAATGCAAACAGTGATGTGTCTAATTTGAATGTTATGGCATCTAAGTACCCTTTTCTCTCTTTGTTCGGTTGTCTGTGAGGCAAGCTTTGGCTGTCCCCAACGCCACCAGCCATTTCTGCCTTTCTGCTGCATTGATGGCTCTGAGGTAAAAGTACTGCTCTCCTGGTATGGTCAGGTCCACTCGTGTGGAGTCAGAGGAATGAACTAAAACACAGCAGCAAAAAAGATGACAGGCTTGTTAGCACAACATTCAACAAGCAGGAGAAGTTTCTCTCTCTCTCTCTCTCACACACACACACACACACACACACATTTCACTGCAGTGAACAACACCAACCTTGGATTTCACAGACTGAAATTTTGATGCTGCCTTTGCATCCTTTCCAGGCATCTTCTTGAGAGTCATAGTAAGACAAAGTTCCTCCATCGAGAACAAACCAACGAGGCTGCCAACCTGAGAAAAACGCATTTTAAATGTTTAGGTCGTTGTTGTCGCTACAAACATCGCTGTGTAATGAGTAGATGTTTTTCAGTTTCCAATACTGGAAACCACTTATTAAAAACAGCGTCGTCTAGCTTCACAAACTTGGAAAGAGTTAACCCTTACGCTGTGCTAGCAACAACTAATCAGTAGTTAAGTCAGATTATAATGACAGATGGTAGAACTACCAAGTTTAGCTAGCGTTACCTGTTTAGACTCCACAAATTAAAAAAAAACTTGTCGTTCGTTTACCACCTAGCTATCTTAGTCAGGCACAGACATATATAACTAGTTGATTCAAAGTGTTGCAGGCTCCGGCAGCTGAAGACTGACCGTGGCTAACGCCACTAACTCGGTACAACTACGCTATGACGTTGTCATGCTAGCTAGCTGCCTTAAAACGAGCTCTACAACCGAAAAAACACAAAGACCGTGTTACAAACTCACCACTAATGTAATTGGTCCACTTATACAGCATTCCCTCCATTGTTTAATTATGTATTTCCGCCGTTCATTACTTGTTTATCATGAGGAGAGATGATGCACAGCTGATTGCATCGACTCCATTGGGCCCAGTGTGTTTTTGCGGGGTAACGTCCTCGGCTTTACATCTCAGCTGCGTACAAAAAACTGCGTAAACTTTTTCTTGAATGCGGCTCTCAGCTATCACGAGAGGAGCTAAGGACGTTCTTCCCAGCTACGTCAGAGGGATTTAAGTAATGTGGGTGTGGCCTGTAATGACTAACACATAAAAGAACCAATTAAATGGTTTAGTACATGAATGAGGTGGAGCTTAGGAATGAATTCATTCAATTACAGAAGGAGGAGGGTCCACAGCTAAGAAGTGGCTGCGTTTGTTGCTGAAGTTAGCTGCCACGTATTTGGCATACCTACCATGTATTTATTTTAGGTGCGGTGTTTTTATTTAAAGGGTTCAGTTAGCCTTTTGGTGCGTTTGTCAGTAAGTCAGCTATTGTCTTTCAAAAATGATTCTTTTTTCTGTTGTCCTGATACTCCCCTCGTTGTTGGTGGTTGTCACTGGGGGAAAACTACCCGAGCCAGAGGTGAAAATTGAAGTTATCCATAAACCTTTTATGTGTTACCGCAAGTCAAAATATGGAGACATGCTTCTGGTTCATTACGAGGGATTCTTGGAGAGTAATGGCACCATGTTTCACTCCAGGTAACACCTAGCCATGAATAATAACAGTAATGCTGCATGAAGTGCTGTGCAATTTTGCAACACTCCAGTCCTTATGCAGGAAAAGTCACATCTGCTTATCATAGGCTAAATGTATAGAGATAGATAGATAGATAGATAGATAGATAGATAGATAGATAGATAGATAGATAGATAGATAGATAGATAGATAGACAGACAAATAGATAGATACTTGATCGATTCTGAGGTAAATTTAAACATCTGGTAGCAAGGCAAAAGAAAATCTGTACAAAACTTTAAAAGTAAGATAAAGTGCATTCATGTGTATAAAAAGATGTCGATGTGCAATTAATGGGGTTAGGTAGGTACTAATGTAGCTGGATCTTTTGTTGTCAGTTGTGTGTACATTTCTTTCTCAAAAATAACCTTGATGAATCTATGTGACTCTTGGCAGCTGGAAACAGGGGGATAAAAATCCAGTGTGGTTCACCCTTGGGATCCGAGAGGCGATTAAAGGTTGGGATAAAGGCCTGCAGAACATGTGCACAGGAGAGCGAAGGAAGCTGACAGTCCCTCCATCTCTGGCCTATGGCAAGGAAGGAAAAGGTACAGAAACTACTTCACTCTGAAAGATCTGTTAGGATGTATATTGTATATCCATTTGTGTCCCAACATAACATCTGTTTTTTTGTTGTTGTTTTTATTTACAGGCAAGATCCCTCCAAGCAGTACTCTAATTTTTGACATCGAGCTCGTTGATATTAGAAATGGGCCAAGATCTCATGAGTCTTTCCAGGAGATGGATCTTAATGATGACTGGAAGCTCTCCAGACAGGAGGTGTGAAAGTCCTCTAAACTTCTTCTCTTTTATGTTATTGATATTAGTGAATGTAATGTGAATTGTTATTCTGTATGCACTTTAGGTGAAGGAGTACCTAAAGAAGGAATTTCAGAAACATGGATACTCACCAAATGACACACACCATGAAGTGATGGTTGAGGACATCTTCAAAAATGAGGATGAGGATAAAGATGGTTTTATATCTGCGAGGGAATTCACCTATCAACATGATGAGCTCTAAAGGACTGATTTCAACTACTTTTTAAAAAGATGCCACAGTGCCTTTTATAGGAATTTCTTCCAAGACTGTTACATGAATTGAGATAATTTGTGAATTGGTTACTGAACTGTTTTACCTGGACCTCTTGTTGTTATATGCTTAGAACAGTATTGCTATGTCATTTGAATTTAATGCTGAAGTTGAATGCATCTTCTCCATTTCTTTGTCATTTTATGTAAAATTACATCCATAATATATTTGTTTTCATTGTACATGCACTGATAATGTTACCACAGATCTCTTCAGGCTACAGTTTTGGATTTTTCTAATGTTGATTTCATGATTTTTTTTTCTTTAAATAAACAGAAATTGTTAGTTATCTGAACTATTTATGAGGTGCAAAATGAATTTGTGTGTTTTTGTGCATGTTGGCCTCAATCACTAGAGGGCACTATTGTCCTTTAGTTTTATCTGGTGTTGCTACTTCTTTTATCCCTTGAAAACAGCTTCACTACACTGCCAGTGGTCCCCTGTTCTCAGTTTATAGCCGTTCTGCCTATGGCAGATCAAATTATCAAAATGAGAACACAGGCACATATACTGTTGCTTTTTATGGAGATTAAATCATAAGGAAGTTGCACAGTATGCTTACACAATGACAGTTTGGTGAATTACAATGATGGATATATCAAAATATGATGCCCGTAAGAATTATGAAAAAGCCCTATTAAAAAGCCCTAATCAAATCAGACTAGGAACAAGAGTTTTTGTTGATATTGAAGTTGTTTTGCAATGATCTTCAAAGGAGTCTGGGAAAAACCCTGGTTTGACATCACTGAGCGACCTTTGACATCTTCATAATCGTGTCAAATCATGGTCATTATATGTCAAACATCATGTGAATCCACTCAACTGTAGAGGGGATCACTGGTTATTAAATTAGTTATAAAGATTGCAATGGCTGTTTAAAAAGTGCTAGGATTAGACATAAAACAAGTGCAAAGTACCTATAATGTAGCTAATCACTGGTTATATATGTAAGTCACATCCTCTACAAGCTTTAGAACAGGCAGAGCATTAGGAAGCTGTTGCTCAGTGGTGTATCAGCTACTCAGCAGCAGGAAGCTCAGTGTCTCAAAGATCAAGGAGGTCTTTGAAACGAGCTAGAGCTGTCACGCTGTTCTCAGTCTTCTCTTTAAAAAACACATTACAGACTTGTAAGACTTTGGCTGAGTGAATCTTCACAGTAAATGCAAATATCCCATGTTAAAATGACACATACACACAAAGTTGTGTGATGATGTAGTTGGGATAGAAGAGGGTGCAATCTCAATAAAGGCTCCCAACTACTGTATTAATCAGCATCAAATGTATTAAATATCAGAGTACTGAGTCTTAAGGTAGCTGTGAGACAGTGGTTATGTTACCCAGAGATGCATGAAACTCACTCCATGATTAAAGACATATACTGGAATATAGAGTGTACTGCTGGTAGCATTTCAGTTTTGTTGCTATTTTAGCTTCTACCTTACCATCTTTAATTCTCTAAGCGAATAGGAAAGGTGTGGGGAATGAAGCTGTCATGTTTCTGCAGTCTTGTCCTGCTAAAAGTATATTTTGACTGAGGCTGCTACACACTGGGGATATTCTCAGGAAGCAGCAGCAGATTTCAGAGAAAGTGACTAACATGTGGTGCAACACTGTGGTGCAACTATTTCTCCTTAAGAACACTGCTGTTTTTTTTAACTGCAGTTTGATAACTGTTTGATATCTGGTAAAATTCAGGCATTCTGATGCCTACAGGTAAAACTGGACAAGTGATGTGATTAAACAAGGCAGAAGATGAATAAGAGATTAGATATTATGGGTGAAACACCTGGCAAGGGTATGGCAATAGTTGCCACAAGACAAAAAAAAAAAGTGAAACACATAACTGTGATTCACTGTTGTGCAGGTTTCAACCAGTCGTCACTGGCAAAGGGCTGTATCACCTTCACTGTTGTCTCATTGTGGTGAGATCATGTTACATTTTTGAGAAAGGTGAAAACCAATGTTTAGGAAAATGTTGGACTGTGGTTGCATTAGTGTTTTTAAGTTGCATTATTTTGAACTGAAGATTTACATTCTTTAATAAATCCTTGTTCGATAAATTACATTTTTAACTGCAACTGTCACAAAAATACATTTTGATAAAATGGATTTGTAGAAAGGATTCAATTCATCGTATGAAAAAAACTGTGAAATAAATAGGCTCTGTACAGCTTTAGTATCACAGTGACCTTCTATGGCACAGTGAGTGAATGGAAACTACTCTGGCACCAAGCCATGTTACTGGCAGAAAAAGATGGGCCGTAATCATAATCTTATTTAAGTTGAAAATGTTTCAAATTACAGCATGTAAACATAAGAACTACAGCAAAACTGGTAACCAATATCTGTAAAGAGTCTTGATCATGTGGTGCAGTCTGCAAAATAAAGTTAATTAATGACCAGTATTTAACCACCCGTGTTTTCCCTACGTAACAGTGGAGACATCAAAAATGAAAATGATCCATCAACAAACTGTCATTCTTCTGAATCTTTTCTCTTGTGAACAGTACATTTGTATTTAGACATCAATTCAACAAACATCATTCTCAACAGTATATATTATTGTGACAGAACATGATGCAGAGTAAAAGACAAAAATAAACATCTTTACAAAATAAATTTTTACACTTGTTGCAAAAAAGTGCTTCATGAGCGCTTAATTGTCTCATTTCTCATCTTTTTTAGTACACACAGTTAAAATATTGATCATTACATGATCCAATTTTATCTACAATGAAAGGATCCACATGGTTTCATTTGATTTTTAACCAATGTTCCCACAAAAATCAAAATATGCACACATGTCATGTGGGAGCATAAACTTGGCTGCTGCTGTGAGGCTTGGTTCACAGCACCAGATCCACAATGATTGACAATCTGCCGGGAGCAGATTTCACACAGTGCTGTCATTACGACTGAGCCTACACCAGGTAGTGACAGTCTTCAACTTAGAGAGAGGAGGAACAGCGCTGTAGATAGTTACAAATACTGGATCATTCCCTAATATAAAAAATGATGGTCTCTTAGCTGAGTATGGAAACCCAAAACTGACAGATACAAGACAATGTTGACACTAAACCAACTTCAGCTAAAACAGTCATGCGAGAAAGAAGCATCTCAAGTTCAATTTGATTACAAACTATTCTGAAACTTCATTAGAATCAAGGTGGCTTGAATTTCCTCTTTGACAGAATAAATAATTGTCCTTCATGTCTGTTGTAAGTCCAGCATTCCTCTGTCCTTAGAATAAGACGTCTTCGTGCTCTATCATCAGCTGCACCACTAGTTTCTGCTGCCGCATGTCATTCAGGGTTGTCAAGGCGTTCTGCTCGGGCGGCTGCATAAGCGTTGGACCAAAGACAATCCCCAGGTTCTCAGAATTCATTAAATTATCCTTTTCGAACAATGTCACCCTGTAAAATACAAAAATATAAAAATACATGAGAGGGAAATGTGTTAAAATGTTCTGATGTGTTGTTTTGATTTCTATCAGGTCCCGTTGTGATTCACCTCAGAAATATTAAAATCATAGCTAAGCTCTTGCATTATTCTGTAATTCTCATGTGTTCAACAAATCCTATGAAAAGACTAAAAATAATAATAATGATGCATTAAATTTTCTCTTATACTTTAACAGCTGTCCAACATAAATTCTATGGCATTTAGTCCATATGACACAAATCTTTACAAGCAGGTTTGAAACATAAATTCAATTCTTAAGTAGGAAATATATTTATTCAAATAACCAGGCTCTGTCATTTCTTGCATTTATTGGCGACTATCTTCAGCCACAGATAATTACACAGTTGGTGCTCAAGCCAGTATTTCTGGCAGCAAAATGGTGCATGTAGGATTAACTCAAAATAAACTACTTGGAAGATTCACAGTAATGAAGGAACATGTCACCCAGTGTATCAGCTTGACTCATTTATGCATTTTTAACAGTTGTTGGGCAACACTGTTAAGTGTTGCTCTACGGCACAGAAACATTAGTTGAATTTATTCTGTTTAATGGAAATTATGGACAGAATGACAAACATAAATGGTCCGTGTGAGAACTAACCTCTTGAGGTGAGCCATCAGGTATCGTAGCGTCTCATAGTGGGCTGGGGGGAGCTGCAGCAGACCCTCGTGGATGGCCTCAAGTCTGGACTCAGCATTTGGAATTTCTACATCACATTAGTGAGACGATGAGTATCAAAACAGAGCAGAGCAAAGCAGAGCGGTGCAGTGATGGTGTGGAATTGCAGAGAAAGGAGCTCTTACTTGCAGCTTGAATAAATTTGGAGTACAAGTCAAATGTGATGACAGGAATGGGAAGGTCTCTTAAATAGAGTTTCAAAGCACCAGCAATGATGTTGATATCTGCATAGGCACTGGCACTGATGTCTGCCTTTTCACCATCTGTTCATGAGGGATAAAAAAAAGGAAGAAGTGTAAATAAAAGCTGGATGTGAGTGTGTAGTGTGTGTTACAAAATGGCACACAGAACTATTTTGTGACGCACTGCAGCTACAACAAGCTTCTTATTCAAAATAACGAACCTGGGAACTAAAACCTCAAACAACTGGATCCCAGGGCAAAGAAATGTGACGTCTACAAACCTCGGTCAAATGCGAGCCTCACGTCTTCTATGTGCTCTGAGAAACCAGACACTCTGTAGAGGCCTTCAGACTTCATACCTGCAAACAGACAATTAGGACATCTGTGACTTTTTGGGTTTTTTTTGTCTTTTTGTGCAATTACCACTCTGCCTACCTCACATCCTGCTTCTCAGGCATAAAATATAACTCAAAATAAATTCAGTTGTAGAATAAATGAATGTATGAGTTGGGAATTTACACATCAATCCTCATGCTCTACCTTTCTCTTGGTGGAGTTACTGATAGGGTTTAGTGCAGGGCCGGGCAACTCATTCCACAAAGGGCCGGTGTGGCTGCAGGTTTTTGTTCCAACCAAGCAGCAGCACACCAGACCTGACTAATTTAATCAACTGATCTCAGTCTTCAGGCAGCTGATTGGTCAAACTGTGTGCTCTTGATAGGTTGGAACAAAA
>OMNW01018843.1:0-12691 GCA_900303245.1 Selene dorsalis | reverse complement strand
CACACACACACACACACACACACACACACACACACACACACACACACACACACACTACGTGCACTACTGCTGTTTGCCTGCTGTGATGCAGCGATACATCCTTCACCTCACCCAAAGCAACAGATGGAGAACAGGCAAGTGTGTGAATGCACTTTGATGTGTCCTGCACGTACAGGGGTGCCTCCATCACCCTCTGCCCTCTGACCTGTGACCCCAGCCCAGACCACCCCTTCCCCTCATCTTAATGAGATGAGATGACTCTGCACAGCACGGCCTCGCTGCTCCAGCCACTTCCTCCAGGAGCATTTGTTTACGTAGAAAGTAGGCCACTGGCAGAGCAGAGTACCTGTGACACATTGTTTCAGTGACAGACGCAGCATGTGACTCAACACAGTGTTCTCTCTCCCAGTGGGTTGACGTGCTGCATGTTGACGTTTGATTTGAAGGGATAACATGGAGTCTAAATAAGGACGTGGTCAAACTGTGTGCTGTGTGTCATCGCCTCATCCCATATTTCACTGTCCTCAGATGGGATGTGGGTTTTGCCACAAGCAAACAGTCCTCCATCCCCTCCACACCAGTCTTTGTTTCCTCCACAGTGGCCAGAGTCTCACCTCTTTCCTTAGGCTGTTCTAATACTCCCATTAGAGCGACCTGCCCCCTCCGCCCCTCTTCACTCCTCATGTCTCTCTCTCTCAGTGTAATGGCCTGTGCTCCAGCAGCAACAATGTAAGCCCTGGAGTCCTGTGTACCACAATACAAAATATTATTCTTCTCCCAAAAGGCTTTATTAACTCTTACTCAGAGGAAGAAGGTCACACAAATGAAAATCTAGACCTCTGTCACTGCTTTAGCGGGGGCTCTTTCATACATTGTTGTGCTCCACATGATTTTCATTGAAGATTACTTGTTGTTTCCATGAGTTCAGACAGTTTTTAGCCTCTTGGGCTGATGGAAATCTTTAAATACACCTGGACCACATCAAAAATGCACTGTCATCAAGGTAATATAATAATAAAATAAGATAAAACACTGACCTTTGTTACTGTACATCTGATAGGTCTACACTTTTCATTTGACCATGACAGTAGTTATAAATAGATGTTGTAGTTGTGACCTAGAGTTAATCCAGCTCCACCGTACTAAATGAAACAGTTTGTTTTCAAAGTCTCCTCTCACCTGTTGTGGGATACATAGCATTGAGAGGTGTAAAAGAATATGTAGGTGCATTGAAGATGTGACAACAGCCTTGGTGATCTCATTTGTTTGCTTTCCCTCAGGCCTTCTTCTGTCTTTTAGCTGTCGGCCAATCCAGCATTAATTACTCTGAAGCCTTGACACGAGAGAGAGTGGAACATCCTTAATCAAGCCGATGAGATAAACTAGCCAGCCCAGGCTCCATGACAGCCACATCACAGGGGACACGGGCTCGCTTCCTCTAAATGAGCTCCACTTTTATTAAATAAGCCTTACTTTATCTTTACTCACGGCGTCACAAGCAGGCACAGAGAGATTTCTGAGAGATTTCTGTTCTCTGAATTCAAAAAGGAGTTTGTGGCACAGTTAATTGGTGTGTAACAGTGAGCTCTGCTCCAGATACGAAAGAGATCTGAGTTCTGCTGCAGATATATGGCGAGGATTCGTGGTTTCATGCTGCGCTTTGCACATGACAATTGATCGTGTCTAAACTCAGATGGGGAGATATTTTTATACCTTGTTTCTCAGAAGGGCAGAGGCAGCTTCTCTCCCGCCTTGGGTTCAGTCTGTTTACTGTTGCCCTTGTTAAAAGGGGAGCCAATAATGTGAAGCTGCCAACCTCCCACTCAAACTGTCTATTATAATCAATGCCAATTGTGCTTGAGAGAGAAAAAAAGAGGGTGCGTGTGCACAGGTGTGAGCACGCTGTGTGTCTCACAGGCTCGCCTCTCTCATTAAAGTTGCATGGGCTGCACAAGTGCTCGTCTTCGTAGTTTGCTTCTGTGGCATCTGAGGATGGACGTGTTAATGGAGGCAGATTGTACAGCTCAGGACATCTAGCTGCACTGCTGATTGTTGCTTGTCTCATCACAATCAAAAGGTCATCAGAAATCTGCTCGTTTTAGTCACTTTGATTTGTTTTTACTGCAGATGCTTCTGGATTTGTCATATTTATGAGTAAGCTTCCTCGACAGCTGTCAGCTCTGACCTCTTTGCAAATCTATTTATGTCTTGTTCAAAATTTTAAATCACATTTACTCAAAATCATTTTCAAGTGCCACAGTGAAAAGAATGATGCCCCAAGAAAAACATGAGAAACATGCATAGATTGATGCATTTAGGTTGAAAAACAGCATGTTTTCTAAGGGATTCAATACATCTTTTTGAGTTTTTCGAGGGTTTTGAATGACAGTATACAGCATGCATAGTTCTCAAAGTATTCTTGTTTATGCACAGTATGTGCTGTTGCATGTTGTGATATGCACTGTGGCTCGGTGCCATGGAGGTGTGATTATATATGTAACTCCCTCCAGATTTCACTCTCCTGCTGTAGATGAAAAAGCTGCTGTCTCCTTTAATGAATATTTAAAACAAAACATTTCTTTTATCTTTCCATTTCAAGTCACATTGCTCTTGACACAGCAGAGGCCCATTTCCATCACTAATGCATTCTTTCTCTCCTCAGCTCCACAGACACACTTTAATTGTAATTACTGCAGCATGTTTTTTTACAATTTCATCTTGCTGTGATTTTGATCCTTCTCATTTTTTTTCTGTTTTGGTAGGATCTGGGTTTGGAAGGCACCTCGCTCAACGACATCTTGTACAAAAACGCTGCCTTCCTCAACCTGGTGGACCCCATCTCACACGAGCTGCTGCTCAGCCTGGCTCGAGAGATGCAGTGTCCTAAGAAGGTCGGTTTTTATTGCATTCTCCTTCCCATAACACTCACAGAGTACCCGGGGAAAAAAGACAAAACAATCTTGACTCTGGTATTCTGCAAAAGAAAGCATTCTCCAAAAAATCTTCCCCTGATGGTTTGTTTTTGCTAAGTAATCAGGATCAATGCAAATCCGTTGATGTTATCGACTTAATTTCCACAGACTGACAGTTGAGAGAAATCGTGCAGCTAATTTTTGCTTTTGAGGGGCTAACCACTCAGTATGACTCCTACAAATACGTATCTAATACATTTTGTTGAATTGGTTTCAATCTTGAGCTCTCATAAGAAAAACTCATAAACCTGAAGGACCTGTGAATATCTGCAAAAGTACAAGTGATCCACTGACAGAACACTCTGATTAAAAACAGTTGTTTTGTGCAGACAGATGAATTCATAACTCAGTATGTTCCAACCCCCAACACTGAATATTGAATTATTTGGATGTGGGCCACGACATGGTTAATGAACTGAAATTGCCAGTGTTTGCCAGTGGCTGTGTCAAATCTCACCTCTCCTCTGTACTTCCTGTGTTTTCCCCTTCGATGAACGCTGCATGTGATTAGATTTTCTTCCCCCAGCAAGGCAGCGAAATTGTGTTTTGTTCCGCCGCAGCTCAAGGTATCTTGAATTATAACCAACCTTTTTTTTATTATTCTGTCCACGTGAAAGAAGTTCAGGTTGATAAGGAGGAAACTTTGTAGGATTCAAAGGCTGGATGGTGTAGTAAAGCATTGTTAAGATGTTTTCTCTGCACACACAAGCAGAAAATCTCATTTTGCAAAGCTTCTGCCTCACAACTCAGAGTCTCTGTCCAAAAACGCTCTGTCTGCTCTTGTCTACAGGATGCAGACACCATAAAGTCTTCGGATAAGATTTGCAGACAGCTGATCTACCACCTGACCCCGCACTCAAAGTGGCTGAGGCAGAGCATGTCCAGACGGAAATCCCAGGCCTGGTAAGCCCTTCTGTCCAGACATCCAGTCTGTAATAAATCTGCAGCTCCGCACAACAGAGAACAGGGCTCTGCTCCGTGTCGAGCTGTAGAGATTTCCATCTTTGTAGCTGACATTGAACTAGGACAGAGCTGGCCACGGGCTGACCTGATGGGAACGCCATGGTAACCACAGCTGTCAATCATCTCTCTTTTTTAAGTGGTCAGGTCTTTGCAGCGGATGCACATTGCCATTGGCCTCTCTCTCTTTAAAAGTGGCACAGCAACAAATTTGTCCATCTGTTTACTGAAGAAAAGCTTGGGGGGGGGTAATTTTAAAATATAGTTGTATAGTCTTGATGAAAGACTGTATTGCTTTTGATGTGCAAATGATGACAGGAGAATTAGCTAGTGCACAAAAAGGTTTTTTTTATGTGCCTAGGTGTTGCCTGGTAATCCTGTGTAGTTCTGTGTAATTCTCTCCAGTGTAATTACCTATTCTACAGCTGGTTACACCGTACGCCGTACATAATGTGTTCATTTTCTGGAGATGAAAATAATCTCATCATTGATGAGGAGACAATGCAAACACAGTCAGATGAGGCACGTCCATTTTGAGTCCGTCAGAGGTATCAACATGCACAGTCTGAGGAGAAGTGGAGAAATATTCGCAGGATCAGATCCTTCACCGTCGAGCTGCACAAGATCATGCAGGGCTTTGTTGCGCTCGTGGACGTTTATGCTCAGCCCCCGGAAGAGGAAAGATGCTAGATTTAACTGACTCTGACAGCATCTCTGAAAAAAAGCAGATATATACGATTGCGAAAATTCCTATAGCTGAGGGGCCTTTTTTTTTTACATCGTCATATTGTTGGCTTCACAAACCTGCACAGAGACAGACAGAGTCTGACATCGGCTGAAACAGCAGGAGCAGCATGAATCATTAAAACAAAAATCCACCCTAAAACAGAATATTAATAGAGTAGACGTTGTGTGCTCTGACAGCCTCGCCTGCCGCCGTGTTCATGAACAAACACCTGTCAAAGCTAGAGAGAGAGACAAGACACGGTCAGTCTGCTGCTGCGTGTGAAAAGGAAATTCAGCTCTCCCATGCTCAATCTCTGGTGTGTCTGCCTTAGCACTTTTGTAGAAGTAGCTGCGTGATAATTCCCTGGGTGCGCAGATCCAGTATGTTGAACAGTTCCTTCATCAAATAAGGATTTACCTGTTCTCATCAAGGGAATGACTTTAGACTTGATTTTACTTCCATTTCACTTCAGTCTCTGGAAAAAATGCAACAGCCTCACCTCTGTAAGGTCTCTCTGTACCCAGAGGAAACACAAACAGCTCAGTCCTTCCTCATCCCTTCATTATCCAGCATTAGCAGTGCACACCAGTCGCCCTAAATACTGTACACACATTTCTGACTAGAATGCCACACTGCATTAATGTCTGAATCTCACTAATCCCGTTAATCAATCTAACTAGTTTATTTGGTTTTTGTTCAAAATGTTTTCTTTTTTTTAACATTTGAGTGGAAGAGCTCAACAACTGGTTTGATGGAGGCAGTGACCCAGAAATGCTGCCGAGGCGCTCCCGCCTTAAGGGTAATTTCATTTAAGCGTAAAAATTGCTAACACTTTGGTGACCTTTTTTCACTTTGGTTTTCACACGGCTGGCTTCCTGTTATATCAGCTTTATTTTACCTCATAATCATCCCCCTCCTTTGTCACCTGAATGCTGAGAAACAAGAAATACAGAAATAACCATTTAGTGGGCACTATCATTTTAGTTTCCAAATTACTTTCTTCATCAAGTGCATAATAAATCTTCTGCTTTTTTCCCCTCAAATTCACTAATATGCAGTATATTGTGCACTTTGGCTTACGATGCACATTAAAGCTTCCTCTAGGGCACATGAGTCATTTTACTCGTCGTCTCAGCTTTGCAGGAAAACGAAGTGCTCACAGCAGCTCTTCAGGAGCTTTTGACCAAAACAAAAACCACACAGGAAGATATGGAGGTGGCAGGTACTGTGTTACTGATATGGGCTGTGGAGTGTGAGGTTGGATTTCCTGTATCATGAAGGACAATGCAGTAATTTCACTCTGAGTATGTGCTCCCTCACACCCTCCTTTGTGCAGGTTCCCAGATATAATACAGAAGAAAATAAACAGAAAATGTAAGTGAAATGCTGAGGAGCAGATGTGATGAGACTCATCTCATCTTGTGTCTCTCTTGTACTGTTTGGTTTCAGCTGTCAGAGGACTGAAATGACTAACAAAGCAAAGCTCGAACGTAAATGACTCTGCAAAAAAAAAAAAAAAAAAGAAAGAAAGAAAGAAAAGGTGAGAGCTACGCAGTAATAGCCCAGGGGAGAGCTAAAGAGGAAATTAATTCCTGGAAAATACTTTAATACTTATTTAAAGTTGAGATAAAATTGAACTTTTACAACTTCTGTCATTATCCACCCACTTGTTAACACGAGCAAAAAGTGTCCTTATTGTTTAAAAAGCATTTCCCCGCATCTCAATTAGCATCAGCTAACCCTGCAGGTATGAATATTTATAAATGGCGAGAGTGATTTGATTTACGCTGACTGAATTCAAACGCTGCCTCATTATATTAAATCACTGGCACACAGCGACTGATGAGCCACACATGAATACAAGGGATGTGCTCTGCTACTTCCTCAGTACTTAACCGAGAATACCAAGTAGATGGCTTTATTATATGATGTAAATTTAATTGATTACTTAATTATGTAAAAGATATTTATTAGATAATGTAATTGTGAATTTAGTTTGGTAAGCGCTGTTACTAAAATGTTAATGCCATTTGTGTTATTACTGACTTTAATTTGTTGTTGGAGCAGGAGGGGATTATTTTCTCTCTGCTCTGCTCGCTGCTGTGAACATTCACTTAAAAACATGTATTGAATGTGATTTGATGCACAATGCAGAACCTCTGCAGCTTTTCATCTTTTTTAAGCACTTAACCTATTTAAATTGAACCCTTTGCCATTGTTCTCATGGATGCAAAGACTACAAAAGGCATTCTTTCAAAAGTTATCAGTGACGCTCTTGTTGCCTTGTATTAAATTAATCTGAGGGAAAGATGGAGGAGACTTCTTGAGAGGACACTGCAGACCTCCATTTTTCATGCCCCTTGAGCTCAAAAAGGCGAGTCAGTCTGAAAAGGAGGGAGCTGTGTGATCAAAACTCATTCACACCTGCAGGGGAGTTGCTTCCAGGCCCATGGCCATTAGGACTTTTGTGCCTCTGGTGAAAATGAGGTTTCAGGCAATTATAAAAGGCTGCCGAGGCCAGACAATAGAGAGGGAGGAGTGTGGCTCACAAGACTTTGCTAAAGATGCGGCAGCCTTGACAAATGTCTTAATCTGACAGAGTCTGTGCTCAAAAGCTGATTAAACTCCACTTTATCCTGGCTTCGTAAGCACATTTTCGACTTTTGTCTCGTTGCAATTAATTCAAACGTTTGTGCTCAGCCCATCACCTGCTTCTAAAATGAAGCTGTGGATGCTGCTGAGGGCACATCCATCTTCAGTGTGACCAAAAAACACTTTAAAGCATCACAAGTGACAGGTACTGCAGTGAATGTCACAGTAAGTCACTGGGCGCTGGAGGATGTTATAATTCACCCTGACACCGAATCAGCGTTACGGGCCACTTCAGTAACAGCTCGAGTTAAACACACCGCATCCTCGCGGGGGGAAAATAGGCACCACTAAATGGGACTGACTGGAAACAAAAGGGCAAGGGAGAGCATAAATAATGCACAAATATTTTCATCTGCAGTGTAAAGCAATAGCTAATGCTACAGAAAGGTATCACTCCTATTCACATGCAGCCAAATCCTGCTTGTGTTACCACTTATCCTCAAAGCACCTTAAGGTTTTCAGAGGTTTGTGCTGAATGCATGCACCAGAAAACCCATCCTGAGGTCTCCATCAAATACAGTTTCCTTCAGTGACTGACAAACGTTTGATAAATAAATACAATGTCTCGGACACAAAAAATCACCCAGACACAACTTGACAGCAGCTGGAGTCAGCTCACCTCAGCCACAGTTACACAATCCTCTAAATGTCTTTTTGTTAATTACGGAAAATGTTTCTAAATGTTTAATCTGCATTAAAATATTCACTGATAGACAATCAAGTGATGCCTTTTAATAAGGGCACAAAACATATGTTTAAGTAATGCTTTGCTATTGCTTGATTCATGATTACTTAATGTAAGCACCAGCTCCTGTTGCTGACTTTAACACATGATTAGTTTATGTGATCTCTAATGGATCACCAATTAATGGCACACATTAATTTATATGGCACCAAATTAGGCCCTTTAAAGGTTGTAACTGGGTTCAGCTAATCTCAGTAGTACATGCTATAAATTCATGTATGAATTAGCTATGATTTAATGGTCCTTAATTGATGATCCATTAAGTGTTCATGAAGTCATAGTGACTAAATGACAAGAACACACAATAAATCCTACTCTCATTATTTATCATGTAATAAGTCATCATAAGTCAAGCATTTTTTCAAGTATGTCACAAAGTGTTCCCTGATTGTCAGACAGATTGATTTAAAGCCATGTTCCATCAAGGAAATGATTGTGTAGCTGTGATGAGGTGGTGCTGTTGTAGAATATTTATCTGTGAAAACTACAAGATGGTCTGTTCAAAGAATATCAGACTCCCTGATATTGTTTGAAGACGTTATGGACACCAGCCTAATGAGAACAACTAGGTTAGACTGAGCAAAGAGCATGTTCCAGGTCAAGGACTCCTAAAAACTAATGTGTGACGTGTCTTATCAGACCATAATCAGACTCTAAGAACCCAGTCTCTCCATGCACAGGTGGATTTTTCCTTGGATGTTCCAGGTTGCTGGGTGTTTGTCATATTGTGTCTCTCAATAAACCCCAGTTGCTGCTGAATGCTGTCTTGTTCCTGTCGTCCCTGAGTGTTAGTCAACTAAGAAATCTACAAAAGTGCATAAGTAATTAGCTGTACTTTGATTAAACATAGTCCCAATATTGTAAATCATCACTGATCATCCTATGTGTGAGAAAGTTCTCTGGCCTCATTTTCACCAAGCTTCTGTCGTCAGGTTTTAGAGACATCTTGTTATGAGAGAAAGAAGCAAGTCAACATACAACATGACTCTTTTGGCGACAGTAACAAAACTTATCTGTAACATTTTCCTGAGTTATTGCAGCTTTTCCAAAAAAGGCATCCTTTATTCTCTCCTGTGCTAAAAATGAAGTGGGCCACTATCTTTTATTCAAGTTTCATCCTTTTTCTAAAACACATCAAGGTTTATCTTTTAAGTAGTAAACTGCTCTGTGCTATAAGGAGCTCTACGCTCCTGGCCTTCAGAGCTTTAGGCTCAAGCTCCTGGCTCACTCGGATGTTTTGGCTCCTCTGTTTACACTATTAAATCCCCATGCTGGAGTCTCTATGTCAGCCTTCCGCTCCAAACCAGCCCAGTCACCCCCTCCTTTGTACAACACAGGAAACACAACACAAAACCAGGGCCTTCTTCCCAAGTCACGGAATCATTCTAAGATGCTTCCAACTAAAAGTAAAAACTGTAATCTGCTTTTTACTTTCAAAGTCATCAAAGTAATCCCACTTTCTTTCTCCTTGTGTTCCCCAAAAGTCTTAAGACAACCCTGCAGAAGAAGCTGTCCAGTGACTCTGTCGACTTGTCTGGCATCCCTCTGTCCAGTCGTGATGTCCGGCAAGTCGCCTTCTACCTCCAAAACAACAGAGACAGTGTGGTGGCGGTGGACATCAGCTTCACCGAACTCCAGGACGAGAACTTGAGGCTTCTCCTGCCTCTTCTCGCTTCGCTGCCCAAACTCAGCACCCTGGCTCTCAACGGCAACCGCCTCACCCTGGCTATCCTCAAAGACCTCACCGAGATGCTCAAAGACCCCAAGAAGTTCTCCAGCCTGGCCTGGATCGACCTGGGCAACAACGTGGATATTTTCACCATGCCTCAGCCGCTGCTAGTTGCGTTGCGTCGGCGCTGTAGCCTGAAGAGCAGTTTACCAACCATCTACGAGTACACAGAGGGTCAACCCTACTGCTACCACCTAGAGACTTCAATCGAGGAGCCCAGCCACTACGAGGAGGAGGAGGAGGAGGAGGAAGAGGCAGAGGACGACGAGGATGACATGGGGAACAAATTCGACTTGGAGCCGTGGGGTTTAGGGGAGAAGCAGCTCTCCAAAGACTTCACCCTTCACTACTGTGAGAGGTGATGAGGTATTTTCTCTGTGAGGCTCTTCCCACTGTGGATGAAATGTCGTCCCACAGCACTCTGTTACTTCCTTAGTCCTCTCGCCCTCACACCACGAGCCCAGTCACCCTTTGAGGCACGAGGGAGACCAGTGCCCACATTGTGAACTTCTCGTCGCGACACAGCTATCAAGCTATTCCTAACCATCTCTGAGTTAACCCACACAAGATAGTGACAGTCACAACGGTGGACTTACTGTGTTGGTGGATGGTGCTCTTGGGGACAAGGTGCGGTTTCATTGGAGGGGGGCTGGAAGAGTTAATGAACCGGTGCTCGTTCTCTCTCTCTCTCTCTCTCTCTCTCTCTCTCTCTCTCTCCCTCTCTGTCTCTCTCTCTCTCCCTCTCTCTCTCTCTCAGTGATAGTGGCAGCTGAGGAGCCAGTCCCAAGGAGGTTTGGATCAGTTGGTTGGATGGAGGAGCAGCATCCCTGCGGTAGCTGGAGTGGAGCTGGAGTTAGTTTGGAAACAGTGGGTCCCTCTGGGTTCTCTACCAGGACTGAGACTATCTCTGGCAGGCAGGGCCTAGCTCCACATTGTGTGTTCTCTGTTAATCTCTCAACAAAAGCTATGACACAAGTTCAACAGACTATACAGCCGACGACCTGTCACGTGACGCCGGCAAAACTGCTAGGTCAAGACTTTTTGCGTTTTCCCCCCCTTTCCAAATGTCCACTTGTGAATACCCACGCAGCCCTTGTGTAGATGTAAATGAGGACACAAAACATGGCTCTGTTGTGTTTCCACAGGCTATTTTTGTGCACTTTTGGTGAACAAAGCAATCTTAGAAGACAACAGGTAGGACTCAACAATGGATAGCTGTCACTGATTGTTTTTTGTATTTACCTAAATGCTGATATTCACCTCTTTGTAATTATTGAACCGTTGTAGTCACCACCACAGTGTTTCACTGCATTAATGACAACACAGCCAACTGTAATATGGGCCACTGAGTCTGTGCTCTTCCTACTGCCGTTTGTCTCTACAGATACTTTGCCATTTCCATTTATTTAAAGTCATTGGGCCTGTGTTTGCTAGGAGACACAGTGAAGACTGTTATCTGATGGTTAGAGTCTGTCTACAGTAGCACATAATGATTAAGTTAGACTAACTGAAACACTGCAATGCACTTTAAGGCACTATCTTCTTTTTATATTTTTCTCCATAGCATATACTCTGTGTACATGAGATATTTCCAATGCAGCAGCTGAAAGCATACCTCTTTAAGGTAAAATGACCAAATGGCTGATGATTGTTAGAAGGACCATTGAAAACACCCATCATCGGATATATAATAAATGTTCAAGTGTGTGTTATATGTGTTTGTAACAGTAAAACGTCTGATTACTGCTGTAATAATTTGTGTTATTGTTTTGGTGTTTCGTCTTTTGTCCAACTCGGTAATTATAATAATGACTCTAATGAAACTGAGCCCAGTGACCTCCTGCTGTAAGCTTGAACAATAAACAAAAGGGGGACGTGGCAGATTACACAGCAAAACAGAAAACAGCTCAGTAAATGTAACTTTCAGTCAGAGCAGACAGCTTTTATGGCGAATGTTTAACCTGAGTAACAGAAGGTACTGTCCACTCAGTTTGTAGTTTATGTTTCGTGTGTCGACGTCAAACTCTTCCTTGTTGTAGCCTGTGTGTATTTGTTTCATGCCAAACACTGACTGCCAATAAAAGCTCTGATCCAAACTGAGAAATGATTTGTTTTTTGTTTTGAAAAAAAGAGCACGGCGCATGGTTGCGATATCTATGTCACGAGCAGAACCTGCAGCCTCTCACGGAAACACACAGGGTATTTATTTATGCAGATTAGTCTGCAAATAGGGCAATAAACGAAATGAGCTCAGACTGAGCTGTTTGGGATTGGCTGGGGGAGAACTGTACTAGTTTCAGAGCCAGCAGATGATCTGTGGAGCTGTGTGCTGTCAGGGAAACGCCTGAGCTGCCATCGTTTACCAGGGAAAGGCCGGGTGGTCATCACATGAGGCCCTACCCATGATCCTCTCCTGGCAACCTTTTGTTCCTGCTGCCAGACATGGTAATGTGGCATTTGCAACAGGTGGCTCCTATAAGGTCAGGGCACAGTGTGACTGTCACACCCCCCAAGGTCCAAATACCATGTGACATTGAAACGGAGCCCACCCCAAAAATCACTAGGATCTCATTATGTGACCTTTACCTTTCAGGACTGATTTATTTCCCCGGAGTTTGAGAAAAATTAAGAAAAAGAAGCCATTTATTTTATTTATTGTATAAATTGAAAATATATCTCACGTAGGACAGACAGAGAGGGTGCATCATGTTTCTTCACAAACTTTCTCTGAAACTGCTCTTTTGTTTGTCTGAGTCACTGTTTGATGTGATTATCTTGCTCCAGCTGCAGCATGCGCCATCACAGAAATGAAAAATAATTTATGGAAAACAGCACAGAGAAGTCACGCACGTTATTCAGAATACATTATGGCACAAAGACAGAGATCCACAGAGCAGATTTCAATG
>OMNW01018841.1:0-11361 GCA_900303245.1 Selene dorsalis | reverse complement strand
GCAGCCAGCAAATCTGTTGAAGCATCGGTGAAAGACCCTCTCCAGGTGTGAACTAGTGCACTTACAGCTGTGCAGCTTGTGAGTGATCACCTGGGACAGATGCTAATGCCAGGTTGGGCAGATCCAGAAATGCATAATTTGTGGGGGGGTTTATGTCAGACCCTGCCTGGCTAACTGGATGATGAGCTTACATTATGCAGAGAATGAGAAGATATTTAAAAAAAAAAAAATGGTTACCCTTCTAACAGGTCCATGGTGGAAGTGGCGATCTCGGTGTACAGCAGGGTGTGGCCCAGTAGGCTGGTCTTCAGGTTCTTGCTGTAGGTCTCCATACTGAACTGCGCCCCGGTCTGGGAGTCTGAAGAGTCAGTGACCAGCGGCAGAGAGCCCTCAGGTAGCAGCCGTCCGTCCTGGAGCTCAGCAGAGGACACCATCTTCAGCGAAGTTTTGGACAATGTGAGGAGGCCATTTTGATCTGTTCGTTTCTCTGCCCACCTCAGGAAGCTGGCCTTGGCCTGCTGTGTAGAGAGAAGCACAGAAAGACAATGTCATTTGTTTGTTTTATTAACTAAAGCAGCCTTTTCTCTACAGACACACAGTCTACAGTCCACACATGCTTTCACTGTCTGACGTTAGACTGTCTCAGTCTTCAATTACTTTTGCATTAAAACATACACGGGTCGAGGTTCCCACTATGAGCATGTGATGTATATTATTTATTTTCAACAAATCTCACAGACTATGTAGTCCCATTTAAAAAAAGGCACTTGTTGGACTGTTTTCATTGTTTATGGTGATGAGTGCATCAGTGTAGCTCACCAACATGTTCAGAAGAATAAGCGACAATATATAAAACACGGGATAAACACAATACAGTCCTAGCTGGGAGGATCAGGTCAGTATTTGGGGACTCGTGTGGAGTTTGCCAACAACATTTAAAAACAAAATATCAGCAGACTTGGCCTTTAATGTTAGACTGTGGACACAGACACAACTCAGCCTGTGCATTTTCTTCTGGTTCTGCCACTTAAATATGTCGCAGGAATTACTAAGACACAGACAAAGTCCGCTTAGCAACAGTAATAGTTGAGTGCTTGGGAGTGTGGGTGTTCAGTGTCTGGATCTCCTACAAACTGCACTGAGCATAGACACATGTTGAACTTCTGACACATTTGACGTCTCTCATTTCAAGACAGTTCGGATACACTCGCCCAAAAACCCGAGTCACAATATGTGTTGAATGAGTTAATCAGTGTGTGTAGCCAATCGATGACATAATTAGGCAGCAGTCCCAGACTGCTCTATTCCTGTCACTCCCCATTAGTCTGGTGTCTCTCCTGTGTCCTAACAAACATGTTGTCCTCATGTGATTTTGACGTGGAACTCTCTCATTATGTTTTCCTTTCTCTGGCACAGTCTCTGTGTATGTGACGTAACAATGTGAAGCCTTGGGGTGATGGACCTCACTGAATGATTGTGTGGTCTTGATGATGGTGATGGCAGGATGGTAGGTGATATCATAGTTATGGAGTTAATGGTCATTTGGATTACGTGCTGTATATGAGAGTACTGATTATCAGGTCATATTTAGTGGCTTTTGTGCGTGATTTTAGTAAAATGCAATTTATTAAATCCCAAAAAATGACAA
Source organism: Selene dorsalis (assembly GCA_900303245.1). Taxonomy (NCBI): domain Eukaryota; kingdom Metazoa; phylum Chordata; class Actinopteri; order Carangiformes; family Carangidae; genus Selene; species Selene dorsalis. Next base: position 9,713 of record OMNW01018841.1, on the reverse strand, counting down.
ATAAGAAAAATTTTCAGCTGTTGATCTGAGGATTATTTTTTGATTGACTGACTGATCATTTTGTTTACCAAGTGCAGCAAAACTCACATGGGAGGAGATTTCATGAGAGAAAATTACTTTTGCTTGACAGTTCACATAAAACTATTATTGCTGACTGAAGACTGAAACATCTCTAAAAAGCTACAGCAGCCGAGCCAACATTAGTGAACCAAGATTTCAGCCGACGTGTTGGTAGACACAGCTCGCAGCTCCACTCCTCAACCCACACAACAATCTGGAAACAATTCTCAAGGCCCGGTTCCATTACTCTGCTGCTTGTTGGTACAAAGTGGCTGGGGCAGTGGGGTCAAAGGTCACGCAGCAATGTAAATATACAACAACGAATACAAAAACAACCGCGACACTACTGTTGCTAGAGCTAATATTAGTTTAATGCCGTTTGGGTTCTGTGCTCGGTTGTACCCTGGCATCGGTGGAGAATCTACAAATGTGACCAGAGCTGCTTTGAGGAATGACTCAGGTCCTGACTTCCTGCTATTTAGCAACCTGGAGCTCTGATTCCCCCTAGTGGTTGTTAATCAGTACCTGAACAGTCAAACGCAATCGTCCTGTACCATGATGACCACACCATTCATGATAAACTCCCTCAATCTCATGCGCCATTGCAGAAATAATGTTCCCTCATTGTTGTTGTTCTTTCTCAAATGAATAAAAGTATTTTATATTTATAAGTTGAAGGTGGACTATCCTGTTGTTATGATGCACTGTAACAACTCAAGAAAGATCAGTAAAGCATTATTTTGCAACGGGGGCACTTAAATGCAGGACTACACTACCACACTGACTTTTTTATCTAGGTGTTCCCAGTACAGCGCCAACTGAGCGAATATCATTTCACATAAACTCTTCACATGACCTTTTCCAGTCATTCCAAAGATATTCTTAGAGCTTTTTAATTAGTCTGCTTTCCACAGACACATGGGCGAGATGTAGTGAACTTCAATGTTTTCCAAAAATCAAACCACATGGTACCCAAAGGAGGAGCACTCACTGCAGTCAGTCACTCTGACGGCTGATCAAAGACTGATCTACTGCCCCCACATGTTTGTATTGGCCTTGTGTTCACAGACCTGCTGTAAGCCTGCTGCTCATATATGCACATATATTTGCATGCATTTAGGAGGGCAAATTGTTTCCACATGTGCGCTATGCAGAATATCTGTGCTGTCACTCTTACAATTAACTTTAATAAAAACAATCTGGTGCCCAGAGCATGCGTGTGAGAGAATGAATGAATGAATGGATGAATGGTTAGATGATGATGATGATGATGATGTTGGGGGAGCTGGTATTTGTCCTAAGAAGGAGCAGAATGTAAAGACAACAATCGACTTGATTTACTTCCTCAGACCTGAGTGAATTTTCTCCAAACAACAGTCAATCAGCTGCTGGTTTAACACATCGGAGTCTTATCCACCGCTCCCTCCTCTGCCCGTGTGCTTGATGTTGCTGAAAAGGTGTTTCTCAACAACCCCAGTCACAGAAAACGGATCGATCACACGACTGACACCAAGATCATCAAGGCCATGATGACAAACTGACGCTTGCTTCACTGTAACCTTTTGCTGCAGCGTGACAAGAGTATTGACGGACTGATGAGCACTGTGGCTCTTACCTGAGAGGTGGCCAGCAAGTGGACTGGGCTCGGTGCTGGAATATGAGTTAGTTCACAGCTGAGGCCCAGAGAGACGAGGATCTCCGTCAACACTTCATAACGCAGCGCGTTGCTGACCTTCAGTTCATCAAAACCTTTTGACGTCGAATTCTCAGGTGCAGTTTCCAGGTGGACCTGCAGACACAAAGAAAATCTAACAAAGACCTTTACAGCTTCAACACTGTTTACATTAACACTCACGATTCATTTGATTTATTACTCTGTCTGTCTGGAAATTCTTTACGTTATGGATCTGCCCATCGCCTCTGCAGCTGCTCAAAGACATGGAGCAGGCACAGATGTGACCCACTCTGCCCTAAACGTGCTCTAGAGTTCACGTTTACATTGAGACTTTTTTTTCCACTATTTTCAGCTTTCATTATGAGCGTTTGATCAGTCCAAGATTCAGTCTGTGTTAAAATGCCTTTCAGGGTTTGCAGTTAGGTGGTTTGAAGCCAAAGCAGCTGATGAAGAAGACTGTCTACTGTCTACAAAGCCAGTGCTGCCTGCCCAGTTATTCCAGGGTCCCAGCAAGTCACACTTCAAAAGTCTGCAAGACTTCACTGAGATTAAAGGTGGGAAGCACAGAATATTCTTCTTCTATTTCTGAGCAAGAATGCCGACATTCCTTCACCATCCAAATGTCTTTGAACTTTTTTTAGTTCCAAGGCCAGGAGCAAATGTTGGCCAATTTTGATTTATTTTGATTTTTACTCCATTTTGATGTAACAGTAAGTTACTTTCTAATTCCCCAGATGCTGAAAGGTAATTTTTTGTATAAGCTACAGCATTCAAATGAGCTGTAATGGTATAATAGGCCACATACATGTGCTTTCAGATTCAGTCCAGCTAGACCAGAAATGTCTGAGCAGTGCATAAGAGACACATCACCACTCATGTGAGCTAATGCTGCTAATGGCCCTAGAGAGCCACGTCAGAGACACCAAAGGCCCCTCTGGCAGCAGGGGGCTGCCGTCATGCTTTGGCTCGAGCTCACATGGCTCTACGAACAGATGAGTGGATTATTTTATCAGATGGAATTCAATCAGCAGACCAATATCATATCATTGATAGAAATACATAATCACATATTCACTGAGTCACTTTCCCAGACATCTAAGCTCCCCAAAATCATCCGACAATCTGGGGGAACGATTTCTGCTCACTCTAAATGCAAAGTATAGAAACTTATAAGGTCTATTAAGGTTTTACAATATATGTAACTACAAAACTTGTTGCATGTTGCAAAATGTTTAAAGCTGCATCACGACTTCTGCTGATTCAAACCCTTTGTGAAAACATGATTCTTTTTCTTATCCAAAGCTCCTATGTTTGTTAAGAAGATGTGATGTCACTTAAACTTACACAGATCTATTGCCAGTACAAAGGTGGATACAGTGGATCATAGTGTAAGCTGAACTATGGCTGATCTTATTCTGATCCGGTCGGTCAGTTGACAAGATGACTGGTCAGTCTGGTTCTTCAAGGTCTTAAAGGAGTAGTGTTTGGTGGAGACTGTCATGAGAAAACAAATGACCAGGTAGCCCAATGGTGCTCTAGTCAGGACTTGTCTGATCATGCCACTATTTTCCTTAAGGATAATACAGGGTGTTGTGGTGATGAGAGGGGCATTGAGTGGCTCTATCTCTACAGCTTCGCTGCAGGACATGAGTGTGAAACTAAATGGATTATGTTCCAGCTCTCCCTACAGCAGTCAGTCCAGGAGAAGTGACAAGATTCATACAAGCACTGTCCAACAATCTCAGCCCTGTGGTGTCGTTCATATCTGAACCAACTGCAAACCACAGCCCCATTAACAAACATACACTTGGAACAATATGTTAATACTGCCATCATCAATCAAAACTGAACAATATGGATGAAAGAATTTGGATTGTTACAACAATCATTACTTTAAGTAATATCACATCTTTACCTGACACAGGACAGCTTCCCCGCCATCCCCATGGGTAACCCTGACGATCACCATGTCTCTCTGATGGGGGACGTCCCCTTTCAGCTCCCCCCAGAGCTCCACCTCTCCTCCTCCCTGAGTATCCCTGATGTAGACATTCCCGCTCGCCAACACGCTCAGTTCCAGCTCTGTGCTGTCTTCCTTAGTGAAGCTCAGCCTGCAGACCGTCCCTCTTCGGCTCTCCCTGACTTCCAGACAGAGGCCTGCAGGGCACAGGGTGGAGGACAGACCCAGAACCTTGCCACCCTGGCTCAAGTAGGTGAGGAAGCGGGTCTGAAGCTGGGGGGTCAGGGTGTCCCCCTCTGCCAGCACCAAGAGCCTGGTGTTGTCCAGCCATGGATCAGTGAGAGCCTGTTGTGGTTGGAGGGGATATATAATGTTGTTTTCCATGTTTATACACTCTGATAAAAGCTGACGAACTGCATGGAAACGTTCCTGGCAATCATTTGTGTACACCAGGACATTTGGCGGTTTGCCATTGCAGTCGTATCTCCCGCTTTGCCCAAATAACCCCTCAACATCCTGCTGGAGTTCATCCAGAGTCTCAGCCCCACTGTCCAACTCTGAGTTATCATCAGGAAGGTCTGGGATGTTCTCAGCTGAAGCATATTTGACAGAGAGGATGGTGCTGTTCTCCATCTCCAAACATTCATGGCAGCTGGACAGATGGAGGTGGTGTCCATGGCCCTCCATGTGGTGATGATTCCCCAAGGAATGGTCTTCCAAGTCTCCAACAGATCCCAGATCCTGGGTGTTGTGGAATGGCTCCGACCCTCGTCTTATCTCAAGTCTCCTTTTTGCCTCTGGGGTGAGGAGAAGGCTGCCTTTACGGCATTGTGGGTACTGGTGGTCGGCCAACAGGCTACAAGGTAAAGGCCTAGCGACACCCAGCGCAGTCCGGGTGGAGCCGAGCCATGGTGATGTCACAGTCTTTTGGTTTTGTGGACACTGCTTCCCCAACAGTTCACTGATGGTGGATTCCTGGAGGACAACAGCTACAGCCACAAAAACATTCAAAGAAAATAGATGAGTGATAGATGAGGTTTCAACTAACTCCTCACAAAACCATCTTACTCTTCAGCTGCCACAATCTCCAATATGTTCACCAGCAGGTTATTAACTTGTCTTTCTACTGTTTGGCTCTGAGCTGGTCGTGGAGCAGAGCTGTCACTGAAAACAGCTGCCGGCTGCTGGAAACAAGGTTCATGCGAGTGAAATTTGTGGGCCATAAAACATTAAAAAAGGAAAAGAAACTAACTTCAAAGAGACTAAAAAAGCTCTGTAGAGCTGGAGGAGTTGGTAATTAATTCTGTGTGTTTTTTCATTACAGGTGTCCTCTTGAAAATATGAGATAAGAATTAAAGTTTTCTGCCACTTATTCTTGCTGGTGAATTGATTATTCTACTTACTCAACTTAACAAAATAGAGCATAATGCCATCAAACACAAATGTGCTGCAAGAAATAAATGAACAGATATGTGGAGTTTCTACAATCGTCATCTGAAGATAACAGAACAGAACAACAGAATATAAAAAGGACAGATATGAAACAGACGTGAAGGCAACATACGGACTATCTTTGAAGGCAGAAGTCCATTGTCAAGCTGAAGGCGATCCTCAATAAAAGCAACTCCCAGCCGACTGAAGTTGTCTACAGTGGCCTGAGCCACCGCCCTGAATGGCTGGTCAGGGCTACAAGCCAGAGGAAGACAGTAGTCAGACCACTTCAGCACCTGCAGACAGTAACACGCCACTGATTAACACACACTCAGGACTGGATACTGAACAAGAAATGTTATTAATAAATATGAAAACCTAACAAAAGCATAAGAGTCATTACATTTAAACTACCTACAAATAACATTTAAACACATTTTCATATTTCCTTTTTGTTTTTTAGATCCATATCTTAGATGAATTCTGTGATATTTTGTATATAATCTATCACTTTCCAAATACTCCTCAAGCCTCGACGCACTCATATCAACACATATCATACTGGATAACAAAGAAGATTTTTGACTTAATCATGTAACTGTAACTAAAAGATGGGTGACGTGTTTTTATAGGATCCAACAGCTCTGCTATAACAGCCTAGTCTACAGGTAGCACTGTGCTCCACCAGGGATGGTAAGTGACTGGGTTAGCAGTTAGTAGTTAGCAGTTAGCAGGACTCCATCAGCTCTGTGTTGAGTTTGTGTTGCGTTTGACTTTGGGCCATAACTGACTGGCTGGCAGGAGCAGATTATATTAACCATGTACAATAACCATAAGAAATAAGACACGTCAAAATGTTTCAGAATAAAACATCACAATAGTTTGAAAAATAGATTGATGATCTATTTTAGTAGCAGGCACTGACTTAAAGTGCAGCCTGCGGCCTTATGCCTGACCATTCACTATCAACCTGGATAAAAGTATAAAGTATTCTTCAAGTGGGGGAGGATGCACTGTTTTATTTGATTTATTGCTAAACGTGGGATTGTCAGACTGATTTTGTAACATAAAAAATAAAATAAAATCAATCTGTCGGGGCTGTACATTATTGCTGGTTTTGCGGGCATGTAACTATGATTTCATGAGATGATGGTATAACAGAGTTAAGTGTTTGGGAATGAGGTCTAAACGTCTTACAAAAAGCCAGTTTTACTTAATTGGACCCATATTTCTGACAATAGCTGTGTCCCAATGAGGGGCCGCAACCTTCAGAGGATGCATTTCAAGACTAATTGCATCACAGCGGCGCGACAGGGCTGTCCCATTTCAAAAGGCTCCTTCAAATGCAGCTGGCAAATGTGACCTTCTTTCCTCTCCGACGAGCGGATCCTTTGTGGCCCAACCTATCCCAAGATTCATTGCTCTCTGGTAATGAAAATAATACGGCAGCAAACACCGAAAGAGAGGTCAGGATTACACACAACCAATACAACTATTGCAAACACCAAGGGTCTTAAAACCTCTTGAAAACACAGGTTATCAAGGTTTCTACTTTCCAGATCAATCATATACCTCAGAAGGATGCCCCCCCCTTTGCACTGGGACACAGCTAATGTTACTTATTAAGTAATTGTGTGCTGCCTACTTTCTTATTCGATGTGAGACGAGAATGGTTGCCCACTCTGTGTCCTGTAGCTTCTATGATGAATGAAATATTCTCTATTTGTGGACCACAAACCAGAGAGGACCCCAACAGGACAGTCCATTTGCTGATGTCATCACATGCCTGGGGACAGTACAGACAACACAGAAATACTCAAGTCACTACAAGGCTTTGTTTTCTTACACGTTGATTAGTAGTTAGTGACAGTCTCAGTAGCACCTGTGTAGCAGCAGGATTAGAGCAGACGGTGACACATGGGAGATTCAGGCTGCAGCCATTTCGATTAAATAAGATCACAATGATTTGTGTTAATTTCTAACAACGTTGACGTCCACATTATAACCAGTTAGTAACATCAGGATGACATGTGCTCAACTACACACAGTGATGCATTCAGTGTTTGTTGCTCTGAATCACACACTCATCTGATTAACTTTTTGCCTCCATAAAAAGCAGTACAGTCAATCACACAGATGACGACCCTTGACTCCAGAGAGTCTTGAGAGGTCATCCCTGACATAAGTGTTGCCCAGTGAACAGGACATTTTCTACTTCTTTTAACAGACACAAGGAAATTTTAACGTTACCTTGAAATGTTTCGACCGCAGAGCGCAGTGTTCTGTGACGTGTTGGTTTTATCAGCTGATGAGACCAACACGTCACAGCCATGTGCTGACTTCTGAAACATGTCAAGGTAACGTTAAAGTTTCCTTGTGTCTGTCAAAAGAAGTAGAAAACGTTAAATAACTGAAAAGAAGACATAACCAACAGGACGGTCTTCCAGACAGCAGATTTACTGAGAGCTCTGACTTTGTTAAACATGAGGTGACGGAAACTCCCAGAAAGTGAGATATGCCTCAACTAAGTCTGTTGCCGTGGTAACTTACTCTACGAACCTAAGCTTGGCCAGCAGGTTTTCTTCAGCAAACCCTTTTGAGTTTGTATTGTGTCCTCACCTCCTGTTGAGATCAAAATGCCAACTGGACATTAGTTTATTTTACCCCAAAATGTGTTTTATTAACATTAATTATGATGTCAGGACAGGGACAGAGACTTGTGTCCTTCACGATTAGATGTCACTTTGCAATAAAGTCGAAAAACACTTTTCCACCTTTGAAAGTTTCGTGATGTGTTTTGTTACACTGATTGTAACCCACCATGTAGTTAAAAGGTGAGATTTGCATACAGGCTGCGTACAGTCTGAACTTGCTTTAGCAGCCCCTCAGTTGCTGAGTTTAAATGTAGAAAATGCTCAAAAATCGAGTTGTTAAATCCTTTCAAACAAGATTTTCAGTTTAACCTTCAACGCTTTTTGCCTGCAAAGAACCAAAATCCTGTGAATGAATACATTTAACTATAAATGTATTAAAATAAGAGCAACAGACAGGAGCGCAGCACTTTACCGTCCATTAAGGAAACTCAATCCTGCTGAATAATGAATGAGTAGACTGCGCTGACTTAAATGTAGAAGTGTTAACCGACACGTTCCTGCACTTCCGCTCGCTGCTTGTTGTGAATCACAGACAGAGCGAACTGAACAAACCCTGATGAGTGATCAGTTGTGCTGTCTTACAAAAGCTTAACACCTGTCTCTCTGTCTCACAGCTCTTTCTGCAGTCTTTTTGTTTTTTATTTGTTTCCTCACTGGAACATTTTTATCCTCATGTCAGCACCACTGTGTCTTGTTAACATCGAGCCACAATCACCCCACCGCCAACTCGTGTTGTGTGGAGCTCTGAACAAACGCAGCCTTCATGTTCGCTGCAAAAGCCACAACACATGACGCAGAGTGAGCGGAAAAGGCAGCATATGACTTGTAATTGGAAACAAATAACTTATCAACTCAAACACGACAGAGTGATCAATTATTTTTAAGGAGTGTGTTAAGTACTTCAGAAACTCAAAGAAAGTTTATCAAATAACTTGAGTACATTGAGGTTTTTTACCACGGACTGGATTTATTTACCTTTAGTATCATATAATATTATTGTTTTTGCCATTGTTGTGCTGAGTTGATCAAATAAAAGAAATCAACGTACTGAAAGGACTCAAGTACACTGAGCTGTTTGTTCTTATTTTGTCTCAAACTGGATTCATTTATTAACATTTTATATATTCAATACAAGATAACCATTCACGTTTTAAAATGCACGGCAATTTCATATTGTCAACTGTGAGATTGTGTATTAGACAGGTGTTGTGTGTCTTCTTGCTTCAAGTGGATTCAACCAAGCTTTAGCACAAACATCTCACAGGTGATCAACAGAAATGGGAGGAACTTGAGCCAAATTTTAAGTATCGTAACCAAAGGATCTGTTTCGTCTTTAATAAAATGCATACAAGAATAAAAATATATTACATCCTTTTTTCACTTTGCCATTATGGTGCATTGGGTTTAGATATGGAGGCTGCAGCAGTTTAACCTGTGTCAAAGTCTGTTCAAGCTTCACTGTCACACACTGAGTTTCAGGCTGTGGTGGTTTCACCTCTGTGGCTGATATGGAGCTGAAAGTGAAACAGGACCAGTGTAAACACGACTAACACTGAACATGCCCAACGACGACCATTAGACAACAGTAACAGGAGTTTAAGTAGCTTCACATACACACACCTCACTGTGTTTTCGTTATGGTTGCCCTCGTTTAGCTCAGTGTATTTGCTGAAACATTAGAAAATTAAACACATTAACAGTTGAGCTGTGTCACTGTAGACGACATTTAAACGTGACATCGCTGCTGCTTTGGAAACTGTCAGATGTAAACAAGCCAGGACACCAGCTAACACCAGATTATTTAACCTCTATATAAACGCGATATCGTGTTATGTCAGCTCTCATGTCCAACCTGAAGCTCCGTGACATAGACGGCCTTGTCTCCTAGCTGGAGGAAGACGCTTTCCTCGGGTGGAAGTGGGCTGGGACACCG
>OMNW01018840.1:3042-15701 GCA_900303245.1 Selene dorsalis | reverse complement strand
TGAGCTTACAGGGGATGACAACCACAACAGGGTGGTGTGCATATGTGTAGCAGTGGCATTTTTGAGTGTGTGCATGTCAATTATGTGTGTGTGTGTGTATGAGAGAGAAGTTACAGGGATGTTTTAATTCGTGTAGGAAAGAGGCCGTGTCGGAACGGTGGCCGGGGCGCTAGCTGTAATTAAACTGATACAGCTCTGCAGGCACACACACACATGCACATGCACAAACATACACACACACTCATGTATGTAGGAAAGATTAATTTTTCATGTCTCACACGTCTACTTCATCTCTGCTGTCTCTCCTCTCTCGTCCCGGCTCAGGGCATGTTGGCTAGCTAAACTTTGTGGTGCTCCTCGCTGGGCTGTTAACATGGCAGGCCTCCTGCGCTGGCTGCACTGACACAGATAACTGAGCATCCGGGTTGACAGCGACACAGACTCAATGAGATGCATTAGTGGCAGGATTTGAATTGACAATGTAATTTACCACATCTCTCTCTCTCTCCTCTGCTAAGTCTCTCCCCTCTCTATCTGTCTGCACCACCCTCTTCTCGCTATCTCTCTGTTTAATTCATGGCAAGAGGGAGAAAGTGATGTGAGGAAACTCAAGCAGCCGCCGGGATTTCCATCATGAATATGTTTAACACACGAAACATTATACAGGAGAGAGGTGGTGGAGATGGGAGAACGAGCAGCGAGCGTCCAGCCAAACAGCGATTGTCCTCGTGTATCAGATCATTTTCAAACTGTGATTTACAAAAGATGCTACTAATATGAAAAGGTTTATAAAATTTACCTTTTTTTTATCTTTGCATATTAACTAGCAATAATGAAATATTCCTTTGCTATGTTCGATGTCATCCGTTCAGTTTGTACTTCCTCTTCCCATCTGCCCATCCATCCATATCTACATCTACCTGATCTGATGATATACCCTGTGGGAATTTCTTCAGATTCAGTACAAACGTCCATTGGGACTCGACCAATTGAATTGATTCGATTTTTTGTAGTCAGGAGTCAAAGGTCAAGGTCAGCGTGACTGCACAAAACGCCTTTTAGCCATAACAGAAATGGTTCATATTTAAGTGACTCTGGATAATGTGGTGAAGGCAGAAAACCATGATGCACTAACTGTAGTGTAATTTGCATTAGTGTTAATATCAGTTAATGATAATTTCACATGAAACCAATAAATACACATTGGGGGGAAGTTCACAACTGAGGCCTTTTGAGCCAGTGATTCCACCTTTAATCCAATAATGGAAAACTTTGAATTTTTATTTGACTCTGCTTAGTGTTGTAAACATTTGATTTGAAAGATCTGAAGTTTGATAAATAACCTGAGATTTGTGTTTTAATATTCATTTGATTCAGGTGTTGGTGGACAGGGCCCCACTATTATACACTGATACTGCCCCTCCTCCTGGCTCTTTTTCCCACACATTCCACTGTCTGCACCAGCCTGTTCATTATGTCCATATTTAACTATAATGCAGTCACAATTCGAATGAATTGAACACAGTCCTGGACCAGCCCAACAGAAAGTAGTCTGACAACTATGACAACCAGCTTTCCCAAACCTGTCGTGGTGTTTGCTGTTTAACCGTCCCTGTACTTTAGTTGTCACATGTCTAAAAAAAAAAACAAAAAAAAAAAACGTTGACAGTGAATCTTCACAAACATTGTCATTGAACCTAATCTGGGTCTTACAGAATCACCCACTTCTAACGCAGTTTGAAGGTGAGCACACCTCTCTACTATTTCCATGACTTGGATTCTCAGGAGACAGCACAGCTTTGGCCTTGGGCCTAGATACTCATTTAGACCATAATTGAGCTATAAGCTTAAAGGGTAATCGGTATAGCCTCTGTTTAGCACCTGACTGTCAGTCTATGTGTGTCTGTGCGTGTGTGTTTGAAACCCAAACCTTGTCATTGTGCAAGAGGAGAAGTTTTAGGAGCAGGCTCTGTGCAGACATGTACACAATCTCTGGAGCCAAATTCTCACATAGGACAGAGGCTTGCAGACACACACACACACACACACACAGGCTAATTGCACACACTTGAAAGCACACACTCAAAACACAATAGTTTTTTGTGTTTGTGTGCATGTGTGCATATGTACATGTGCTTGTGTGTATTCTTTCTGATTCAGATTGACAGGATGCTTAGGAGGCTGTGTGCTCACTATAATTACACACACTTGAGAAATGTCGGCTCTCGGTGTTGGAGGGGGGTGTAATCAACGCTCTCTCCGCCATACACACACACACACACACCTGACATTCTTGCAAAGATTAGCAACACACCTCTTTACTGTGGAATCCAATCTGAGGATGAAGAAAAAGAAGTCAGGTACACACACACACACACACACACACTCACACACAAACAAAGGAAGCCTCACTGTCATCATAGTCATCATCAGTGACAGCTGTTGTCTTATCATCAAATCTGTCATCATCATCACTATCATCATCACCTTCATTGTTGCATTTTGTTGGCAGCAATCTTTGTTTATTACTTAGTCAAAAGCTTGTGAAGTATAATTCCATTTACGTATGCACACACCTACACATACACACACGTAAACACATAGTGGAATAACACTATTCGCTGTCGTTTTAAGTTGTCTGTGAACTGCTACACCACCGTCAGGCTCATGTTGAGGTCAGATATTAAGAAAACAGCAAAGGTCAACAGCGAGGGAGCCAAAGACATTTAATCCTAACACACACGTGTTCGTGTTTGGACGGTTTTGTCACCTTTGTCATTTTGAAGAGCCTCACAGTTTGTTTTTGATGTTATGGCAAAATGACTGGTGAATAGATATCATTCCTCCAATTGTCCCAAAACTTATATGAATTATTTAACGAGAAAAAAACACCATATTAAACAAGCCCACACACCTTAGTGACAAGATTATTGACTCATAATGACACACATACACGATAATTGTTCATTTCCAAATTGTCACTCCTATAATTGAGGTCTATTTTGGTTCAGACAGATAAACTCTGTGGTTAAGGCTCGTTCTGGTCATGAGAAATCAGTGCTGACCACTTTTAGAAAACATGGTGCGCTATGGTTTTTGATGTCAAAGTCACAAACTTCATCTACTTCTCCCGCAGAGAAGAAAAAAATGCAAACGAATGTAAACAAAAAAACAAACAATCAAATCAATGAGCGAACAACTGTTGAGGACGGTGGCTGTTGTTTTTCCTCTGGATTTCCGAAACTTATTTGTTAAAGCAACATTGAAAAATCTAAGCTGAGTGAAAGTGTCTGTCTTTTCTGTTCCTACTGGGCACCTTAATTACCTCGGGCACCATTTACCAGAGGTTATTAAGGAACAGCTGTCCCCTCCCTATGTTTATGTATGTATGTTTCTGCCCTCCAATCTCAGCCCTTAGGCTACCAGTCCTGCCTTTTAGCATAACAAGCGTACACTCTGCAGTCCAGGTTCCATGGCCATTATTCTGCACCCTGTGGTCCCTGCATTCCCAAGTACTCCCCCAGGTCCCGGGCCTCCCGCAGGCCAGTGTTGAGGGAACACTGTTTTCATTAAGACGGTCATTTTCTGCACACTGTGATTTGTGTGCGTTCTTTTAAATAGTTTTTAAAAAGCCAGGGCCCCTTGCATTAAATACCGCCGCAGTAGAACTATTAAGTGGAGAGAAGCATGCCAGACGAACTGTCATTGTTATGGCATTTCAATTCGAACGCAATGGGATGGCGTTAAGACACACACATGCACAAACGCACACACACCACCTTGGCCCTTGTTGGCCCATAGACAGACGGCACGTAAACATCCAAACACTGCTTCTTTTTTCCATCCTTATTGCTTCTGCACAGCTTTCATTATTACTTAGACAAGAGGAACTACAGTGCACACACTGACGCGCACACACACACACACACACACACACAAAACCTTCCACTGTCTCCACTTTACCAGCAGCCATTATTCCCCTTTGCCGAACTTCAAGACAGGCAAATTAATTACGGCCTTCTTGATCTAGAAACAATTACCATTACGCCACAGCCTCCTCAGCGGAGCCTCAAAGTGTCATGGCTGCCACTCCCAGCATCTTTGAAGTGTCGTGCTGGTGGATGGCACCATTAGTGTGGCACTGCATCTTATCACCATGGCCCCATCACCCTCCTAAGAACTCTGAGGGAGTGTATCCTCTAATAATTAATAATTACCAATTTTAACTGCAGATATGCTTTTTCTCATTAGGGAGGGAGAGAGATACTTGATCGTGTGTGTGGGTTGCATATGTTTGTGTGTAAGCGTACAATTGTGCAATGCTCTGATGTTTCTTTGCAACTCCTTTTCCCATTAAGCACATTTAGAGATCGATATTGAAAATATAAACACTGTCTTCGTCAAGGCGGTCTGCACTTCCCCAAACCTTAACCAAGTGCTTCAAGATGCCTACAAATGTAAGAATAAGAAGAATTAATAATGTTTTAGTTTTTTTAGTTAGTTAGTGTATCACACAGGCCTCAGTTTACAAAGTAACTATATCTGCTCCTCCTCAGTTTGATATGTTTAACTTTTTAAAACTGACACATCACAAATTAAAGGAACAATCTGAGGAATGGGTGAGAAAAGAGAATGACCTTTGAGGATGATCACTAACCGGTTTGATGAGCATGATGAGGGTGTCAATCATATACTTTGGTGTTCAAAGATTTAAACCAAATCAAACACCTATGGAATACTTATTACTGATTAGACTGGGCTTTCCAAATGTAGAATAGAGGAGTGCTGTCCATACTTCCTCAAGAGATGAAAGATTTGTAGAGTCAATGCCAAGGTGCACTGAAGCAGCCCCTCACTGAAATATTTGTTCTTCCTTCCTTTTGTCACCTGTTTGTAGATACATGGGCAGACATTTTATAGAAGTTACGAGTGATCATGCTTTGTGAAACCTGATGCTGCTGCCATTTGCTGTCTGCTTTGGTCATCTGTGTATAATGTGTGCTCATGTATTCCTTTTTGTGAAGTTTGCAGATGCACATTCAATAAGAACAGTTCTCTTTATGGTGATGAGAAACATAATCTGGGGAAATTATTTAATCTAACCAGTAAACAGGGTCAAGTCAAAAAAATAAAGGAAAGTTGTCATTTGCAGGTGATTTCCAAGTATAACCTTACATGTGTCAACTACTGTCGTCTTGAGTGTGAAGACCCAGTGAGCGTCACATTTGAGCTTCTTATAAACACGTCACCTCGGTCAAGCACATATAAAACAAATCAACACTGGCACACTGAGCAAATTTTAAAGTATTTAGTTTCCAACAAATACGTGTTAGAAATAAGCATGAAGTGCAAAGAGACGCAGTGTGAGTCCACAGACATGAATATTTCTGTCGTGAGTGGACGGAGAGGTGGTTTAGCCAGACAGACATTTTATCAGTCTCCCCTATCATAACTGAGACACGCACTCAGTCATGTTCACGTCAACTCACTGTCGGTAGCATAGCAAAACCTACAGGGGGCACATACCCACACTCGCACAAACACACACACACACACTCAGACACACACTCGCGCACACACTTGTCCCAGATTCTAACACAGAAAAGCACTTCATGGACAGGCTGTCTGGGGAAAGGTGTGGACAAGATATTTTGTGGCCTTTTTCTTGGAACCGCTGAGCTACGCTAATAGTTCTGCATGCGCACACACACACACACACACACACACACATAGACACACACAGAGCCCTGAGAGACAGGTCTCACTCTGCTGTGTGGGGATGAATCCCTGACAGCACCCGTGTTTCACAGTAAGAGACCCCTATTTCTGCCACTCAGAGGGAGGGCAGGAGAGACAGAAACCAGCGAGAGTGAAGCAGCAAGAAAAGATAAAGTTGTCCCCCATGTTTTTTTGCCTCGTGCTCCTTTCTGCCGTCTTGCTGTGGTACAATACATCAGCAGCACGGGACCCGCATCTTTATACAGCCAAGCTGCAAAAAATGGAATTATTTCTCTCAAATGATGTGTGACCCCAAAGGTCGTTCCCAGTTCTCAAGTCTTTGTATGGCAGTCCATGTTCCCCTGAATGAAAAGCCTGCTTATCAATAAAGAGGCCAAGCACTATGAAAGGCCAGAATGTGGGGAGGAAGAAAGGGCTGACTTAAAGGTTTGGTATTCAGGAAAGGCAGCACACGTGGCTGAGAGAATAAATGGCAAACTCATAAACCCTCGCCTATTCAGCTCAACTGCAAAGCTGAAAACAACAATAAACACCTGCATCCAGAAGACTCTTGAGTGTGTTTTAGTGTGTGTGTGTCTTTCAGACGTATCTCATTGAGGAGGTGATGCACAGATGTACATGCATATGAATGTGCCTGTGTATTCTGTGCAGATAAACTTTTAGCACGCCGCTGCTTTCGTTTAAGTTACAAGCATTATGCAAAGATGGCGCGGACAAGTTGGTCAAACGTGCAAAAAAAGCACTAAAAGGGAAAAAAAGGAAGGAAATCGATGGGGTCAAAGCCTCATAACTGTGTTCTCAGAAAAAACCATCATCAATTTTGTGTCTTGTTCTTTGACATTTTACACTAAAGCACATTTTGGAGGTGACTACTCAGTTTAGATAGTGAGGTGCTCTCATTTGTTCATGTAAATATGAACATATATCATATATATTATCAATATGGAAACAGAAAAATCCTGAAAAAGTTGCCTTTTTCACAGAATTTAGTCATGAAGATGTTTGAAGGTCTGTTGATGCAAATAACAAACACTTGAATCTTGTGGTAACTACTCCAATT
Source organism: Selene dorsalis (assembly GCA_900303245.1). Taxonomy (NCBI): domain Eukaryota; kingdom Metazoa; phylum Chordata; class Actinopteri; order Carangiformes; family Carangidae; genus Selene; species Selene dorsalis. The sequence continues at coordinate 8,902 of OMNW01018840.1, read as the reverse complement.
CATATAGGATATTTATTTAGTAGAAAAATGTTCCAATGAAGACTGTTCACAGAGGGTACTGTGGATTATCCGAAGTGACGTTGGCACTTGTTTTGGAAAAAGTCATTGCTGACTTTTTAATTGTAATTATCACAAACAGTATTTCTACTTAACCCATGGTGTATTGCCTTTGGGCTGTATTGTACTAATTCTGAGAAGTGCAATCATCTTTTAGGCAGCAGTAATCCAAGTCATATTTAAAAAAAACAAAAAACAAAAAAACAAAGCCATGTATTTAATGAATGTTGGAAATGGCTTCTGGAGTTCTTCTTTAGCTGCATTTCAACATGATCTTTGCCAAAATGTCACTCATACTTTTGCGCTCGTGTTTTTTGAAATGTGCCTGGAAAAAGAGAAACACATCTGTGGCTCTGCTATGCAATTTATTTATTTAGGAAACTCATAGGAAAGTATTCTTCAGGATGGAATGCCACAAAAAGGTCAAATCCATCCATCCATCCATCCATCCATCTATCCATCCATCAATCAGTCTCTCACACCCGTCTCTCTCTCTGTTCACTCCGCTCCTTGTCACTCATAGTTTCCTTGTTTTGTCATGACTCCTTTGGCATCATCCCTCCTTTATCTGTTCACTCTACAGCTTGTTCTCAACATTCTGCCTCCAGCAAAATAACATTACACCCTGCTACTGAATGGGCTTTTTGCGTGTGTGTGTAAACAAGTTCATGCGTTCACATGCCAGTAAGGCAGTGGTTTGGGTGTGTGCATCTGTACCTGTTTACATTCATGCTGTGTGCTTTTAGTTGCTTGTGTGAATGACTCTGTGTGTGTGTGTGTGTGTGTGTGTACATACGCTCAGGTATGGGTCTGGTGGATTGGGCTTGTTAGCTTCATGGCTGCCCCTGGCCTCCACAGCTCTCCCACAATCAACCTTCCCCGGCCTGTCTCACAACTCTGACCTGGGCTATTGTCTGGGCACAAAGCACTTTGGAGAGCAGCACCTCGGCAGGCATTAGCATTTTAATCACAACACACACATGTAAACATTGCAATGTCGTGTGAGTGTAAATCCTGTCAACAAAAAGTGGAATATGTCAGTAGAGAAGAAGTGATTTTATTTTACGGGGGAAAAAATAATCTCTGTCACAATGGGAACAAAAAACAGAGAACATCCATCAGAACAGAATAATAACAGGGTTTTTCTCACTTAATAAACTACTTTACTCTTTGCTTCAGCTTGTCTGCCTTATTTCTCTCACAATGCTTCCATTACCTCCGCAGCTCCTGCTGATCCACAGGTGTTCAAACAGAATAAAGGCTCAAACACACACTCAAACACACACACACACACACACACACACGCTCTGTCAAAGGTGAACACTCAGCTTTCTTAACTGTTTGATTTAGATTCACAACCTCAGACTGTACAGTACTTCCAAGTGAGGTGACTCCGTTTGAAATCTCTTCAAGAAATTAATAAAGATCAATTGGACACACCTTCCTTCAGAAAAAAAACTGCATTTGCTGACTGTAATTGTTTTGGTTGAATTGGTATGTTGTTATTTGTTGTGTGTGAGTTGAGTGTTTTTTAAGGATGTGCACATTACATGACACTTCTGCCTGTCAATCACCTGACACCCACAGGGCGAGGTGGAAAGTAAACTGTAACCTGGTTTCTCTTAGTAGTAGGTGTGTCTGTTTTTTAAATTGTGGAACATTATCTCATCCAATAGACTGTAATATAAGACTCTGAAGGATTTGCTAATATGGTGATATGGAGAGTTAATGCATTCATCCAACAAATATTCAAAAGTTTTAAATCCAGTGTTTTTTTTTCTTAGCTCTTTTTTTGTCTCAACCACTTCCTCAAAGAAATGTCTAGATCCCAATCTGCTAAATGCTCCCATTGTGTTCATTAACATTTCCTGTTGTTTATTGTTGAGCAGATACATGTGAGGCTCATCTGTTAAAAAAAAAAAAAAGGTGGTGAACAACTCTTTTACAATGCATGCCATCATTTCTTTCATTGATAATATAAAATAAATAACAACTGGAACATCTTAAAACACCTTCCAAGCTTTACATGTTTAATGTTTTGTTTGTCTTCAGCGCACATTTGGTCACGATTCAAGCTGGTTGTGTTGTGAGTTCTTTCTTCCTGTGTCACAATGTAAACCCTCCGGAGAGAAACAGTGACAATCAGTGAGAGATTAACACTGGTTCCCGCAGGTATAGTGAAAGAAATCCCCACACTTACATGAAAATCACCCACTTATAAAAAGAGGTGTCATGTTCCAGGTGATTCCTGTGCCATGGGGTTATGCCTTGGCTCCTGGAAGAAAAAAAGGAAGAAAAAAAAACATAACCAGGCTAAAAATATGCAGCCTGCCTGAATGAATGAAGGCAATGAGGAAGAGGATGAGATATCCTCGGTCTTAAAAGCAGTCTTCCTCTTTCATGCCATCCCACTCTCCGATTGGTATAACAGGTAATTAGCGGTGTGTCATGGCCCTGGGGAGCTGAGAAAGGAGGAAAAGGTAGGTGAGGAGAGAGACAGAGAGAGAGAGATTTCTGATTACCTGACAAGTTAGGGCTGGAAAGGCTACACTTAGCCCATTAAAGATTTTTCGTTCAGCATGACATTTGAGAGCAGCTGCGAAGCTGCGCGCCACCTTGCCATTTCCCTGTACACTGGGCATCCATTTAGGGACAGGGGATGGAGAGAGAGAGAGAGAGAGGGAGAGGGAGAGAGAGAGGCCACCAGGCCACAGTGGCACAAATGGATTTCATTCACCAAGGTGAACTGTAGTACGCTGATAAATGCACTTCCTTGAATGTCAGCAAATGTCACCCGAGAAGCTATTTGCCACTGCTTTAATAGCTTCCCCCGATTTATGGAGGGAGTGACAGAAAGTAAGAAGGTATGTGGCAAGAGAAGGAAGATGATGAGTCACATGGAGTGAGAGACAGACAAAGTGAGGGGACCGACTAATGCACACATGTACAAGGCAACACACCGAACGAAGGAGGGATTAGGGCAGAGAGAAAGAGAACAGATGAGAACAAGGCAGGGCTATTGTCACTTCCACATGATTAAGCAATCAGCTATTTGAGACGTCTCCAACAAGGTGGTGCAACGAGACAGAAGTGGCTGTTTAGAACATAATCCCTCTCCTGCTTCCCCTCTCTTGAACTTATCTCCATATCTGTTTATGTGTCTTTGCACCTGTACAACACCCTCCTCCACCCCACCCCTCCAAACCTATGAAAGTATTTACAGTATGTTTCTGACTGCCTCTTTGCCTCTCTCTGGCTCTGCTGCACACCTACACACACATTTAGCACACACACTTGTCTGCTCAAGCAAGAGTTAACATCATTAAGTGTAATGTGAGAACTTGCAGGTATGGTTGATGCCTCTGTTTCCTGAGAACTGTCACACAGGGCTTTAGTTGATAAATGAAAACACACACACACACACACACACACTCACGCATGCAGTACACAGGTAAATGCAAACACAGGTAAAGTGCCATAAACAGTTTTTTCGCACACAGAGTCGGCTTCTTAAACGTGTCAGTTAACAAACAAAGGCAAGGCAAACTAATGAGGACTTTTAATAAAACCTAAACCAACAACTATCAGTTTGCTTGTGCTTCATCTGGAGTCATCGAGCAGGTTCAGATGCCTCGACCTCAAACCTGAGAACGAATCCTTGAAACTCAAAGTTCACTTCTCATTTTCTGTTTCTCTTTCTTTCCATACTCATTAATCCTGCCGTTTCCACCCCTTTTCTTTTTAACACTTATAAAATATGCATGAACTTTCCTTTTGTTTCCAAGCACAACTTTTCCAGTGCTTTTATATGTGCTTAATATGCTCGAATTTAATATGAACAAATATTGCTGTACGTGTGAGTGTGTGTAGGTTGTTTTGACTGCATGAGGACAACGCTGGCTGCAGCCAATCCTAATCCCCCATTCATTTCCACAAGCAGTTGCTAAGGTTACAAATTACCTTTGGTGCTGGTAAGTGGTTTCTTTTATGACACTGGATGCCCTAATCCTTTTACTGAATACATATTTCATTTAGGATTAGCACCACAACGGATACAGTTGTTCTTACAATATTCCAACTCCAGCACTCTGTTTTTATTCATGCTCATCAGACACGCTGCTTGCATATCAATGCCTGACTCTCATTTAAAATAACTAAATAAATTAATAAATCTGTTTTATTTTTTATTTTTTTTTAATTCTGGTGAGCTCTATGTTTTGTTTTGTTTTTCAAACTAGAGTAATGGGGAAGCCTGAGGGAAGTGAAACTCAATCAGGCAGGTAGTGTTAGATAGGTAACAACACAACTATTATCTGGTAAACAATCGATTAGACCACAGTTTTCTGTTTTTTAGGCTTCTGTGGTGTGTTCAGAGTGTTTTCTTACACAGGCTAACAATGGGGACTGTTTCTTTCCTTTAATCTCTTCCAACTGTTGTTACACACTTATCTGACTGTTTCAAATGGGAAGGAACTTTTAGGTTTTTCAGGAACTGAATTTCTCCAGCTCGCAAGATTCAAGGCCGTCAGGTAAACTACAACCAACATGGTGATGTGTGTTTTGTCTCTTATCCCATGAGCTGAAATCCACATCTGTGCTACTGTCATATCAGCTCTTTCCAGTGTGACATATAGAACCTCCCTCAAAATCCGATCATTAACAAGTGAACACATTATTTTTATGATTTACACATTTGGTAAAGAAATAAAACAAAGCGTTGAATTGTCTACTTGGGGGCAGTGCAAATACAGTTTACTTTTGTGGCTCATCATACACAATACACTACATTTAAAACACTAATCATAGAAGCAAGTGCATAAATTAAAATAATTCATTTAAAGGAGGATAACATCAACAAACAGCAGCAGCTTCAGGTTGATGGATGGAGGTCTGAGTGCTTAAGATTCAGTAGGAAACGTGAGTGCTTTTAAGGACCCGAGTCAGGTCAAAACAAAACTCCTGGAAGCGACTTCCACTAATGTGCAGTATAACTAAATGCTACGTCTCTGTGTTTTTGCTTTGTTTGTGGGAAGAGTTAACACACCAACACCTCATGACCCGAGAGATCAGGAGGGTGCACATCATAAAAGCCGCTGCAAAAATGTGTTGTGGTCTTTAATGACCATGTGGAGCTTTTCCACACAAAGAGGTGCTGTCTTAAACTCTACATGTTCACTTTTTCTTTGTCTTTGTTAGGATCCTATCAGCTGCAGCCTGAGAGGAGACCCAGGCTGCAGCTGACTGTTGAAGCTCAACCTGCTGGAAATAAAAGGGTGGATAGGTTTTTCTAAGTCCTGCCTGGACTTGAAAGCTCTTATTCTTACTGATTTTAAGATTATAGTTGAGGTTGTTACTGACTTGATGTGGCTATTAGAATTCACACCGGAGGATTTTTCACTGCATGAGGCTGGAAGACAGAGGTGATCTGAGGAAAATAATACTTCTTTTTTCATTAACTTTTTTTTCTTTTCTTCTTTCTCATGTCTGATTCGAGTTTCTTCCTTGAGAGAGAAGCTGCTGTGAGGAGCCACAGACTAACCGGGAGGATGTGATCTCATTTGATAGCTAACCTTAACTTTGTGTTTTGATAATTAGCTGCTACTAACCGACTGGCTGACTGGTGGGCTAAATGACTGATGGGCATATTGACTGGCTGCCTGTCTGCCTGCCAAACTGACTGACTGGCTGACTATTGAGGCTTAGTCCTGCTATGTGGTGAGATCATCATCACTGGCAAGCACAACAAAAGACTGATGGGAAGAGGCTGTCAGCTCGTGTGTGTCTGTGTGCGTGTGTGTGGGGG
>OMNW01018839.1:0-12576 GCA_900303245.1 Selene dorsalis | reverse complement strand
CGAGTGCCAAACCTTTGCTCGTGGTGGGAGCTGTGAGGTTTCTCTCTATTATTTTGTCAGATCTTGACCTCGCTCTGCAATGTGCCCTGAGATGTATGTTATGATTTGGTGCTGTGTAACTGAAAGCATATTGAATTTAATATATATAATACCATACAAGTCTCAGGGACCATTTTTCCTCAGGACAACTATCAGCAACTAGGAGTAGTCTTCCTCAGTGGGTGACCTATAACAAGTTATCAGAGTCAGAGTAATGGGCTCCAACTAGAAAGGACGACTTAACATTCAGAGCACACCTCTGAAGTGTAAGTATAAACCTGCGATAAAGCCAGGTGACTGCAGGGGAGGCGATTCACATTCAAGCCCAACATGGCCCCTCTGTTCCCATCCATTATTCATAAGTCTTTCCTGCCTGCCTCATCGGCTGGCCTCCTCGTCGAGCTTTCTCCACCTCCTACACTGTATCACACCTGAACTGGCCGTAAAAGCCGTTATTCACTGAACATTAGAGGGAATGGATGTGGGCTAATGCTGAAGGGGAGGAAGAAAAGGAGAGGTGGTCAAGGTTATTAAATATGGAGCCCCGATTTGAGGGGTTCGACTCATGAATCACCCCGAGCAAAAAGAGCACAAGAGGGATGACCCTGATTCATTGGGCTGTTTTGCTCCTATTCCTCCTGCCTTTAATCTCTCTCTTTCTCTCTCCTTCTTGAAACACCTGCGAAATAACAATCCTTGTAACTTGCACACTTCCTTTTTTAAAACACATGCACACATAGCTGTTACAAACTAACAGCTATCAGCATAAGAAGTAAGTTAACCCTCATGCCCACGAACATTGATCTCCACTGACCACTGACCACCAATTGCACTTAACTGCACTAACAACCAGGTTATTGTGCTAAAACCACGGTAACGCTTTGCTCCGAATTCTTATATCTTATCTTATATCTGCTCTGCTGTGGATACATAACCGAGGCTACTAATGGATACTTGCCCTTGAGAAAGCTGAATGACAAAGGAATTTTTAAAAGGTGTTAAGCTCTTTTCACAGTATGAGCTTGGCCCTGATATGTCCCCATCAGAAGACTCATTACTCTGATTGCTTGTTACCATATAGGCCTTTACACCACAACCACAGACACTTCATCAAGCAGTCAGATAAAAAATATAAAAAAAACACAGCAAAGCTCCTACATCAAGTCCCTGTGGTGCATGAGAAGCACTGATGGTCACTTTATGCAGACACAGTTCAGTATAAAGCTATCAGAAGAGCTCATCACATAAACAAACGCAGGGAGGGGCACGCAGATGCACAGCTAATCACTTAGAGCAGCAAGAATAATTGGCCGACATTGATTGTGCTTATCTGGCCCTCCATAAACTCAGCTGCAAAGTGCAATTTTTGTGTCTGCGCGTTTGTGCGTGCGTTACTTCCCCTGAGTTTTTGATCTATTTGCATAATTAATCTGTTTGTCGCTGTACGGTGCGGCAAAAGGTCAGCACAATAGAGACATTTCAATTTCATTTTGAATTTCCTTCCCTCAATCCCACATTGAATATAGAACGGTATTAAAGTCTCATTTTAAGAGATGTGTCCATCGTTCCTCTCTGTTATAATAACATCATACTCAGCAGAGTAACTGCTGAGAGCAGCAAATATGACAGCATCTTAAAAGTTTGGATAGTACAGCAAATACGAGCAGTCAGATGAGAATAACCAGCTGTATTTATCTTTCTTTCTGATCTATGATTACTACAAAGTTATAATTCATTAGCTTTTCATGAAATCGTGTCATATTTTTGGATACTATTTCAGATGGGATTTTTCATTATTATTTATTTATCTATTTTTTATCAACAACCATTCAGTACATTTACATCCACTAATTACCTCACTATAGTTTTCAGTGTTAGTGGCAGGGTCATCCATTCTTGTGCTGGACCCAAGTTGCGTTACATGCATCAAGGGCTCATAGTAAACCACTGATGCATGTAATTCAGCATTAGTGTTGAGCTCAGCCTGTATCTCAGCTGTGAAGGGCCCTCTCCTGTAAGCAAACAAAAGTTATTCAGTGTTATTCTTGAAACTGCACTGTGTATACCCTACTTGTCCTCTGAACATGTTGTTTCCTTCCTCATAAAACATTTGTAAAGCTGCTTTTGTATCTATGTTTACTGACATGCACTCTTCTTCCTCAATGCCTTTGCAGGAGTATAGTGCAGCACATCACCAGCTATTATGAATAATAATGTGACAGATTGGTAATACTGTGTATTGACAAACCTGTGTGTGTACGTGTGCATGTGTGTTCTCATGCATGTGTATGAGATAGACAAAACAGAGAGCCACACATAGAAAAACAGCCCCATCGCACTGCCATTTTATTGTTGAGCAAATATTTTCTAATGCTGCTGATTCACATTAGAAACATTCAACCCATGAAACAGTGGATGGCTTTGGTTGTTAGGTAGTAACAGGAAATGTTAGGTATTGATTATCAAATTAGAAAGGACAGTGATCAGTCCTCAAAACCCTGCTAGTAGAGTTATCTCCTGTATTTATGGGAAATGCTCACAAGGCTTGCTGAAAATACAGGTGTTAAGTAAAACTTTTATTTGCTTAGGTTTGCACATTGGACAGCTTTAAGTTTAGCAAAACACATCATACTGCGACTGCGTGGGCAGATACTGTGAACACGATCTTAGTTAGAATGGTCATCTTTTGTTTTCATTGTCACTTACAAAAATAAAATTGATTGATTTCTGTTGGCGTCTCTGTAGCAACACAGCACTTCATTGTGCTAACAATGCACAACAATGTTGTGACACATTTTACCTTTATTAAAAACTATTGCAGCTCCAGTGCTGGATATTGCACTGCACCATACTGTTATTTTGATCACATTAAGATTAACTGCACAGCCCTAACTGGAATAATAAATGCAGACAAACACACAGAATTTTGTGATGTGTGGTGGATTGTGGATGGTGGTGGTGGTGGTGGTGGGGTGCAGGGGATTTTGGCAGTAGTGTGTCTATTGAGTTGGCAAAAGAGCGGTGGAGCCTCATGACTTAAACATGAAGTAAGAGTGTAAGAAGTGTGTGTGCAATTTGGAGTGCATGTGCACGGCACTTTTCATTGAGCTGAGAAAGGAACCATGTTAAACCCATTACAACAAACAGTGCACCCATAAGAGATTGCACTCCCTCTGTCTCTAACTGGGTCAGTATTGACTTCACTCTTCTCAATTGCTGGGTCCAAGTGTAAACACAGAGGCAACAAACACACACCTCCCTGTATGTGTCGTTTACAACCTAACAACCACCTGCAATTCTCCCTGTCTCAGTATAGTGGTAATGGTGGGGAATTGCTACAGGGCTGCCCATCACTGGGCCGACTCTGTGCCAGTCCAACAGATTCCCCGCTGAGTCCCACCCAAACAGCACATCAAGTCCACTTCAAATACGTGCTCATGACACAATAAAACATGATTCTACATGAAGAACACAAAGTCTACGACTGTGTACAATATTTCTAATTACATAAAATAAGGAGCCACTGGATGTGTTATTTGTTTTGCATGCCCATTAGATTGGGGCAGTGGAAATATGTGAGCTCTAGTGAGAAGAAAGCAAATGACTTTGTTACATAGAAAGACTCAAACCTAGTAGCAAGTAAATGTGATCATGCATTTTAAAATCATCATAAGAATTCCAAACACTTTTAAGTGTAATTTGACATTTTCAGCAAAATCAATTCAACATGCCCTTGAAGAAAAAAATCATTTTAGAAAAGAGGTCTCTGTGCCCAGGCTTCAGATTGCTGTTGCTTTTTTTCCTGTCAGATGAAATATGAGTATTATAAGTGTGTCTACATAGTTTACCATATTATATTTGTATAGTTTACCATATTATATTTGTGTAAGCGTGTCTTGTTTTATTTTCTCACCTAAATGCCACTCAAACTACAAATACTATGGTGACTTTAAGTTAAGAAAAACCAAGGACTGAGTCATTACCTGACTCCAAAAGCCTGATTCAGCTAAAATCTAAAGGGTGAAGAGATCATGTGTCATAAATCTGCCGTAAAGGAAAAGCATCACAAATCATAAGCATCTACTTTAACCTCTGACTGCTCTCCTGTCACCTCACCATGTAGGAGCTTCACAACGCCAAGGTGAAGGTTATAATTACACCAGCCTGTCCTGTCTAAGATGCTGAATCCAACATTAAGTGCCTGGAGACAGCAGGTTAAGAGCCCTCAGAGGGACTGTTTAATGTAGATGTGGTTAGGTTGGTTAGTCGCTGCCCGCAATGGATGTAAATGCGGACACGTGAATGTGCGTGTATGCGCAGACACGCATGCTCAACTTCTCTCAAAGACACATGCAGTGTACACACAGACAAACCCTGGGGGCAATCAGCCAAAGGTTAGCTTGCTGATTTAGCTGTAAGCAGCTAAAAATAAATAAATAACAGCTGCGAGCACAGTGAGACACGATTCTTGATTTGTACCTCTGATCTCAACTTTTACTTTTACAGCACATGTTGATTTATTGTATTACATTAAAAAGAGCAGGAAGGTCCGGGAGCGAGGACCATACATACTGTATGGTCACAGACACACATGAATACGTTAAGAGACGTTTTTCATTTCGCAATTTGTGTTGTGACAGCTTCTCTGCAGCTGGTTATGACCTGAATTAACCGAACGATTCACACACATGCACGTATTTCAGATTTGTCTTTCACCGGATGTCAGTGACCGCGAGTTGACCCCGAGCACCATGGGAATCTTTGGCTCCATACTGAAAGGGCAACATAGATCTGTCTGTTAAACACAGAGACAGAAAGACAGACACACACTGCGCACATCGCTTATCATTCTTTCCTCTCTCGCTCTCAGACACATGCAGCGCCTATCTCCTCCCAACTAACAGCACACATCAAGTCATGGTTTCATTTTCTATGTGGGGAACCAATTGCAAAGTCCTTCATCTTACATGTGCATTCCTAATAAAGCCACACTGAAGATAAGAGCAGAATAGCTTAGTAGGGCCTCTGCCTCCACTCCCTTCATCTTGGTACAATTATCATCTAATGTGACAGGTGACATTTTCTACCACGCTGGGCCGGCCTTGTTCAGAATTCAAATGCATGATAATAGAGTGTACCTGAAAGAGAGCATCTTCTTCTGTCTGCACTCTCAAACACTTTATATCTGGGCATCTTTTCAGTGGCTTTGTGGATGTCATGTGTATTTGCATGTGAAAAACAAAAGACAGGGTAATGAAGGGCCGGGTTGCAAAATGGTTTTTAGACAAATATGAATGAGGCAATCAAAGAGGAGAAAAACATCTCTCTGTAAACAGTCCTTCTGTTGTTGGAGCCCTTGTGGAGAACATCCTTCCGCTATTTTGAAAAACAAATTAAAACGGAAACAAAGAGGAAGACTGCTCAAACCAAGAAATCCACTCACTTGCTGGAACGCCAAGCACTTCACACGCTGCGCTGTATGTTTTTATATAGCGAAGGGCAACTTGTCATCTTCAAGCAGGAGTGTCGGTACCATTAGCAAAAAGCAGGCAATTAAAATGTGGATATGCAAATGTACGGATGTTTCAATTATGGCAATATAAACTGGCTTCTTCCAAAAGCTGCTGTTATTAGCAGATTGTCTATATGTGAGTTTTCAGACTCTGTCTCATTTCATGCTGCAATTTAAGCCATGTAAACGTGCACAGTGGCTAACAAAGCAGAGCAGACACAGGTTGAAGCACACAGGTCTCATTATCCCTCAACACACAGGTCATCTCTCTCTCACACGCATACACGCACAAACCTTTGCACTTCCTATTATTGAAACAGAAGGTAGTGCGAGGGAGGGGACGGCAAGAGAGAGTGACAACATGCGAGAGCAAAGAAGAGAGAACGCAAACGTGAAAGCAAAAGAAAGTGAGGTGAGGCTGGGTTCACTGTACAAGCAAGACACCCTCATTACCACATAATCTCTGAAAGGAAGTGAAAAGAGAAAGACGGCAAAGGAACGACAGAGACGGAGAGTTGGAGGAGATTCAATTTGCATTGATGAGGTGTCAACGGTGCTCAAGGCTAGTTGTTTAAACCTGCACCTGGGGTTGGGAGGCACGGGAGGAGAGCAAAGGAGTGCAGGACGAGGGGTGGGGGGCAAGAGGCTGAGGCAAAAGATTAGAGGTGAGAGGGACAGAAAGGGGGAGAGACGGACAAAAGTAGAGAGAGAGAGGGCAAGAGGTCTCGAAAACAGTGGTCATTAGTAGGCAGAAGACAAGCCCTAAGAAAGACACACACGCACACACAGGGCTTCTCAGTAGGCTAAGCACATAGTCTTGATAGTGCATCGTAATTAATATTTCATAGGCTGTCTCCTGCAGGTGAAGGGAAATGAGGACTAGATCGAGAGTTGTATAGGAACAGATAAAAGCAGAGAACGAGAGGCAAATAAGCAGTGGATTAGTTTTACGGATGCATGTGCAAATATGTTTGTGTGTACTGCCATTCATTGTTTTTATGTACCTGTGCATCTCAGTGTGGATGTACAGATTGTGTCTGAGCTTCACTGTGGAGCATGAAAAATGTTGAGACATTGATTGATATTTGCTGCAAATTACTTCATGTTGAGGACAGCCACACAACTGCAAACACTTCTTCCACCTGTCTTACACTGCAGCAGGTTTAGCTGCAGGCATTTTGTGTCAGTCAGTCATCCGAGTGAAAAACAGGAGCGTAAATAAGCATATAATGAAAAACAAGTTGGCCATAGAGCCACACGAGGGCCTGGCCGTTGCACCGACGGCTCCTCCAATGTTTCCAGCCCTTTTGTTTTAAGCATATTGTCTGTTGTAGTTCCCCCACGGACCACTTTCCTCCAGAAGCATTCATGAAAGATTGACACGGTAGAAACTGGCTGAGTGGCATGAGGTCTCTGGAGCCGCTTAGATCAATGGGCGTCCTCCGAGCATTCCCCCATTTCGAGAGGCACAGCGACCGGAGAAGGAGGGGGAACCAGATTACCATAACATTAATAAAACAAACTGTAATCTGAAACAAGAGCAAAAACAAAAGGCTGCATCCGTGTTTTCCCCCTGGAAGTGTCTGCGTGACCGTGTGCGCACAGTCGCTGCGTGTCACACAGACAGGCGTGTGGCAGACACACATACATGCATGGTGGGATGCAGCCATGCTTGTAATGGCATTGTTCTTCAGAAAGGTTAATTCATCCCAGTTCAGCATGCTGTGATGGAGGGAGGAAGAGAGGGAGGTGAAAGAGAGATGAGCACAAGCCGGAGAAGAGAGAACAAATGTCAAAAGAGGGGAGGAAGTAGAGCCACGCAGGAGGTGGGAAGAAGAGACATAAACTGAATGAAGGCAAGGATAAATTGAGAGATTAAGGAGGAGACAAGGAGTCAATAAACGAATAGCAATAAATGCACAGAATGAGACAAGACAATGCAGGAGGGTCGGATCAGGTGGAATGTATTATCAGAGGGATTGTCATTCACACACTATTAAATCAGAATCTCATCATTTCCACATTTCAAGCAATTTTATGTTGTGTTGATAGATGGATTAAAAAAGTATGAGTTTGGTGAAACCGACGCAGCAACCTTTATTAGATTCTATTGGAGACTTGTGACGAAAATCTCAAATGTTTCTTTCAAAAGCTTTAAGATCTCAGCAGGCAGGCCTCCTCATTATCCCAACAACTAAGACTAAACCCTCAAGAGTTTTCATCCGATGCAGCAGCTTGTGCCATTAGAGAATCGTTCTCCTGTGACCTTCATAAAAAAAAAAATCTAAACATAGTATTTTCTTTCAACTTTTAAATCTCCATTTTTAAATTTCTTTTGGTATTTTTGCTGACACAAGAGAAAACAAGTAGGGCTGCATGGTATTGGAAAAAACTGACATTGCGATTTTTTTTTGTTTTTCTGATGTACATTGTGATATTAAAAAATAAAACAACCCCCACCCGTTTATCTGGAGTTGACCAACTCACTCAACTCGCGCTATATCACTCTGTCTCTTTCACACACTGCTGATCCAAACAGCTGATAGGGGGAGTGATACAGCCTGTCATGGAGCCTGCCTGTGCGGAGGAATACTGAGCGAGTCGGTAGATAAACTTTTTTTTTTTTCCAGTCAGTTGATGGACTGAGACAAGTTATTGGCAGTAACGTTAACGGCCTTATAACGGGGGGAACCAGTAACTTTTTGAATGACTTTAATATATAACGAGGTTATTCCCATCACTGTTTGTTTATCGCTCATCTTCGGCGTGGTGTGTGAGGGACAGCATGCGATAGGGAGGAGGGGCTGACTGTGAGCTGACTGCTCAGAGAGTGAGAGGGAGCAGAGCAGAGCAAGGAGCCGGCTCAGAGATGCTTTTCTGAAGCAAAACAAAAGTTGACATATTCTAAAAAATGAGAAAACATCGCACGTCGACGATGGTCAAACGACACACCGGGCAGCCCTAAAAACAAATGAGAAAATGAGTGGAATTTGCAAACTTTGGTCGTGTTAGGAATCTCCTCTTAGTGTTACATATTACACCGCTGTCCATTTCTTACAAAGAGAAGCCTGCCTGCCTACCCACCCCGATCCATCCCAGGGACAGGAAGTTGATTTTTAAGAACGATAGCCAAGCTTCCCACAAGTGGTTGGTTTACACTATCATTAAAACATCGATCAGCCCCATCACAGTAGCATCAAACATAATTGCTCCCTGTGTTGTAGACAGTTGAGCAGCTTGTAGTAGTTACCGCAAACCTTAATCGTGTCTGAATTGCGGTGAGGATCGAGCACATCCCTCGGAGAGTTTCTTCTCCCAATTATGTGCACAACAGATGAGTAACTGGAAAATAAACTGCACATATGAAGACAAGCATTACTCCAAAATACCTCCCAAAATGTAGACACAAAGCTTACACTTGGCAAGAACAAAAATAGAGCCCACATATTAGAAACAGAGAGAGGAGCAGACAGACCTCTCGTAGTCCAGTGGATTCACTGTGGTCAGAAGGCAAATGAGTGCATCTTCATTGCGATTCAGGGCTGTTGTTGTGTTTGCATAGTTTTGTGGGCCCTTTGTTGTGACTGCAGCATATGGTCCGGCTTAATCAAGCAAACTACTCCCTCCACCCTTCCCACTAAACATTACCTGACGAAGTCACACAAACACACAAGAAAATAAAATCATTATTATTCAGCCGACGAGTCCAAACGCAAACCAGTGGGTCGATGGCATTTACTTAACTAACTTGGCTGGTATTTACTCCCATCACACAGGGGACGGGTGGAAGATGAGGCAGATGGTGCAACTAATTGTCTGAGCTGGATTCCAATTCATAGCCTAGTCTGACTTAATTTTTATTTAAGAATCACATGTGTAACAGCCACAAATGACTTGGAAAAGACATGTGACAGAAATGAAAAAAAGCTATTCCAAAGAAACGTAAATTACAAAAGCTCGAGCCACTGCGCAGTCACCATCCATGTCTTTGTCTAATGCTTTATAATGGAAATGATGTGCAAATGGGTTTTCCGCAAAGCCAGTACAACCAAATGGTTCCCAAACAATCACCACTTTCATTCCAATCTTTCTCTCTATGTCTATTGCTTTTTTTTTTCTTCTTCTTTTTTTTATTCTATTGGTCTCCCTGGATGAAGGCAATGACCAACAGCTACTGTTAGACTGGATCCAGACACATCTCTGTAAGGCACAGTGACCTCTCAGGAGGCGTAAATGAAAAAAAAAATGAGTAGAAAACTGGCTTTTCCTTGCACTGTCAGATACAGAGGGGAAAAAGGAACAAAAAAAAAAGAGGGAGGAGGATGAGGACAAATGCCAGAGAAATGCTTTGGTCAGGGTGGCGATGACAGGATGGAGCGATTTGAAGGAGAGAGGCCGAAACATTTGGAACAAGGGGGAAATTAATTTAGCTGGGAGTGGGCTGTCAGAAGTGGTGATAATAGCAGGAGGTGAGATGATGATAGCCTTGATGTGGTGACGCTTACTGTGTGCTGCGAGGGCATGCTTAAGTGCACGTGCACACGGGCGCATGCACTCATGCAAACACAGGCTTTGGGTCTGTGCATATGAATATTATAAAGTACTCTCGAACTCAGCCGGACGCATTCACACAAGCACATGAACACGCACACTTGAATGCCTTCGCTGTATCAGTCTTCACAGATAAGTGAGCCCTTGCTGTGATGTCTTTCTGGAAATGGGATTTTCCACCATCTCCCCCTATTTCACAGATGTTGCATCGAGTAGAAGGGAGGAGCAACTTTAAAGACAGAGCCAGCAGATAGCGGGCTAACTCTTCACATTGCTCACAAAGCCTCTGTGGGAGACCACCTGGGTGTGATGTGTTATGATCGAGGAGGGTGGAGGAGAAGATAACGAAATGTAGGCTTAGAGCAAACACACGGCGAGATGAAAAGGCGGAAGATTAAATGCATCTACAGATTACTTCACTACCAATGTATTAGTTGGGATTTCTGCTTTTCAATGTCTCGTGCGCGTGTCAAACACTTGCGTGCACACACACAAATCCAAAAACTGCACAACATCTACACAAAGCCCTTCTTGCTTCTGTCTTTCTTTTTTCCAGACAGGTTTTTTTTTCTTTTTTTTTACAAAGAATTCGGTGAGTGAAAGATGGCAAGTGAAGAGATGGTATCTAGTTTTCCAGGTCATTAGTGCCCGGCATGGTGTGGTGTAATGTTGCGTCTCTAATGCCCTCAGCCAGTTGTGTTCACTAATGATGTTGAATCACCACCACAGGACGCCTCCTACTCTCCCTGGTGATGGTGGTGTCAGTGGTGATGATGTTTGTCATGGACACATTTAAGGAGAAGCACTTAAGTGGTAATTACTGCACTGGCACTGTCACCAGCCATGGAGACCATACTGTCACCCAGCACCCTGTAAAGGCCACGCTTCTCCCAGATTCAGCCGTCTGGTTGGACGAACCTTTCTCGTCTAGTTTAAGTTTCACTGTGGCTATTTTGATCTCCGCCTTAAAACCTCTCAGTTTCTGTCCTTATCTGTCTTTGCTCAGTGTGGCTTGTCAAGTCAACCATAATCCTGTCCGCTCCGGCGTCTTCTCACCTGTCTGCATCTTCTTAGCTTTTTTTGTGCTTTCAGGTTGTCCTCTTTTTTTGTGTGTTGTCTCTCCTAGACTCTCTGGTTTTCTGCAGTTCAGTGCTCTCAAGTTCTTATAACTTACAGAATTCATTTCTCTCTGTGTCCTTTTCCCCTCTATCTCTTTTGTCGGTCTCATCTTGACTCCTGGTTTTTGGGCCATCTTCATCCGTGGTTCAATTTTTATTCCTTTTTTTACAAGGAACCATTTCTAAGGCTGAGGAGCCAAAGAGGAACTCGGGAGGCTTTGAAGCGACAATGGTCTGGGTGGCGAAAACCATCTATATTCCAAAATGCTGCTGTTCAAAGTCACTCTTTCATGCTAGCTGAATGGAGGGCACCTTTTAACTCAGAGCCAGTAAAGCCTTCATAAAGTTTTTTACTTAAATCTCCCATTCCCTTTTTAGAAGACAAAAAAATTGGATATTAGACTTTGAAGATAGAGTCTTTTTAAGACAGCTGACAGCATTTCAAGGGTTAACTTTTACAAAATGCTGCAACCCCTGCTATTAATAAGAATGGTGCAGATTAAAGCATAGGGGAGGTTGTCTTATATGATTGAAATATTTAAGAGCTAAAGGTAAGACGAAAGGAATAAAACAAAAAAACAAACTGCAGTTTTCACTTTGATTCCTTTTGAGAGCCATTTCCCAATAACTCACTTCATGTTTTTATGGAGAAACATGCTTTTATGGTTTGGGGTTATTGTTTCCAGTAAAATGGGTTTGGCTTCCTTTTAGAATCTCAGACTCTTTATTCGTTTTTAAAAGTGGCAATTACCCTTTAAAGGTCAAACAGCCAATCAGGCCACTTCCCCTCACTGGCACTTTTTAATGACCTTGCTGTGTTAGCATTAATGTCCTGGTTACGTGTCAGGGCCCAGATAATGCTGCATTTACACTCAACTTTTGTATCTCTGCTTGCTTTACACCATATAGATTTCTGTTTCTATTTCGTTATTAATGTATGCACAGTGGTTTCCTTTCATGCATTCAACAATAGGAATTATGAATGATTTAATAATAACTCTAATCAGCAGCGTGCCGTCTTGCTCCTCTGCATTGGAAGTGACAAGTGAAACAAAAAAAATCTGTCGGTGGAAATCTGATCTGTCAAAATCAACATGCTTCATGCTGCATGAACAACGCATGTACAGTCATTAAACAGCAAAACAGTCCATTTATAATTCATTATGCAATACTGGTTTGAAAGACTTGTACAAACAGAAAAACTAGACATCACAGTGTAAGTGTTCAGTCTTTTCCCAGCGGCTGCTTTCGAGAACAAACACTTCACTTTCACTCCTCTTTCCCCTCCTCTTCCAGAGCGCCAGCACTCATTCACACTGAAAACGTAATCAGCGTAAGGGCTGGGTGCAGGCATAC
>OMNW01018838.1:0-12339 GCA_900303245.1 Selene dorsalis | reverse complement strand
ATGCGGCTGTTTTGTGTTCCTCACTTTGCCGGACCACAACAGAGTTCACCGTATGCACAAGTTTTTCATTTTTTGCGGCAGGCCAAGGTTTTGCCCTCAGGGGTTACTACACTCTTAATCAAAATAATGACTGGCCAATAATGAGGACAGTTTGTACAGATCTGTTTGTGCCAATATCAATAAACTAGTGGTTTAGTGTTGAACCCCAGCCAAATGTTATTGTTCATTATACATCCATTGTGGTGTGTTTTAAAAGCGAGGTCAATGTCAAAGCCTCATTGCACACAAATGAAAATATCTCCATGCACTCATGCCCCAGTGCTTATGAATACATACATAAATAAGCCAAATGAATCTAAACAGATATATCCCAAGAGGGTGTTTTAGTTGTGTTGATAGCTTTCTTTTTAACATGCACTCTTTGTATTTCTATACAAGCTGACATGTTTCAGTGGTATGAGTTTAATATTTCTTAAACACTACAGTGACTGCAGATGATTTGTAATTGCAGTGCCACTGTTCTGGGGCGCAGCACTGCAATATGTATGTGTGTGTGTGTGTGTGTGTGTGTGAGTAAAAAAATCATTGTGTATGAATAGCATACTTATTCAACTGCTTGGAGATTTAAAAGGGGATTACAAGGTTTCTCTCCAGAGATGAATTTGCTCCATTTAAACAAAACTCAGCTCAAATCCAGGAGGTAGAGCCGAGCATATAGCTCTGATCAGCTGTTTCAGGTGCAGTTTATGGAGGCTTAAAACTCTTTAATTGACGCTTTCTCCCAGAGTTGAATGGTGGGTCTCCAGAGTAATCAGTATGCATTAAATCTCATCTCTTTGTGAATATTAGCCTTTCTATGGACGACAAGGAGAACAAAAAGAGATGCAGGTCTCCATTCACAAATGCTGTGATTTAAAATATGAGAGAAACAAGGATTATTCTGATACAAAGGCTTTTTTTTTTTGCTCCTGCTGTAATTACTTATAGTTAGTTTTGTCAATAGTGAGCCATTTCATAAATTGTGATTAAAACATATACTTTAGTTTCTCTTTTCAGCAATGGGATGTATCCTCAATAAATTAAACATTTCAAATGGCCTTGCCAATTTCTTTTTTTCCCCCCTGTATGCACATGAATACTGTATGAGCGTGTTTTACTTGAAGAGCAGAGAGAGAATGAATCTGTGATTAATAGAAGAATAATGGAAGTGTAATAGAAATTACATTTTGAACATTCATAATCTGCTTCTCTCTCTTTGTTCAAATACAAATGCTTCGGGCTCCAATTTTCATTTTCACTTTGAATAATGAGACAGTAAATTGAAGTGCATGGCAGGCTAAGAGAGGGACAACTTTCAAGTTCAGATGAAATGTATTCTGACCTTGGCTTTTATTTTTTTCTTTCATTTTTGTCAGAAAAAAAAATCATCTGATGCAATCGAAGAGCGATTCAAATGTAAATCAGAAACATACTGTGATCAAAGTTAAATTGCCATTTGACTTGCGCCATCTCTCTCACTGGTAAGTGATATGTGCAGTACATACTGCTGTTGGCAAGATAAGGGGAAAATATGTGTGATCCATCATCCTGTGCACA
This sequence comes from Selene dorsalis, assembly GCA_900303245.1. Classification (NCBI taxonomy): domain Eukaryota; kingdom Metazoa; phylum Chordata; class Actinopteri; order Carangiformes; family Carangidae; genus Selene; species Selene dorsalis. The sequence goes on along the minus strand of OMNW01018838.1, from coordinate 10,743 downwards.
TAATAATCAGGTATTTTTCTCCTCCTGCTCACTGCTGAAGCACAGGGACACTGACTTTGAGCTATATCTTTAAGGGAGAGACAATTTCCACCCTCAGCTTTGTATGTGAGCCATCAAATAGGAGTATTGCATGTCACTCATGTCCCACATGATGGGGGTTTTTTGAACTAATGTGGGACATGAGTCCTGAAACCCACTTTGAATTTAAATAGAGGAATCAATTTGAATGGAGGTATCAAGATCTGTGATGACACGGCGGACACCATCCTTGACATATACACTAACCTCAATCAGTCCAAATGTATCATATAAGTGAGTCTATTTAATTATTTCATTTCCAAGCTGCTTGGGGCGAATATTTTTTGACACTGAATATTATCTGGAACAGTACTGAACGGGAATTCCAATATTCCACAAGACATTTGCATAACCCTCAGCCCTTCTGCCCTCTGAGCTCACAACTGAGCAGGGTTTCATTTGATCTTTTGTACAGGCCCACATACACATACACACGCTCTCACCCACACACACACACACACACACACACACACACACACATGCACGCACATAGTTCCCCTTGAATTTCTCTTCGGTTATTTAAAGTCCCGGTAAGTGGCTTGCATGAAAACAGAAGGATGTGTACAATACTGCAGAGCTTGAGGGCAAACCCAAGTTATGATTGAAAGATGTGAATTGCCAGTGACACAATGCTGATTGTGTACTTTAATTTATGGATAACAATTTGCAAGGAAGACAAAAACTTTATTTTATGAATAAATTTTAAAAAAGTCATAAAATACTATAAGGAGACCATTTGTATCAGTACTTGCAGTGAGCTACTTTACGCATAAAGTAGACACATGGTGAAAAAAGTGAAACTGCAAATGACCTGAATCTCCACATGCACATTCATTATATGTGCTTTGAGCAAGAAGTGATAGTGTTTATATTCCCAACAGTAACAGTGTTTCACCAACTTAATTTAAATAGTGAAATAATAGTATCTGCATGAGTTATTATACATCTACAAAACATAATGTAACAATTTCCCTTGGTTGCACACAGTAATTTGCCTGCTCCAGAATAGTATGAATAAATGCAAGTAGTTTTTATTTAGATTTTTTTTTTTTTTTGGGTGATATAAATTCCCCCTTCCAACATATTCATACTTTATTGTGAGATGCAGTCTTCAGATAAACTAAATCAAGCAACAAAAGAGCTTTCGGCAACAGAACATTGGATTTACTGATCCGGTAATAGGTACCATAAATTCTGACTTACATACAGCAGTGACAAATGGTACATCAGATATGAAATTTCCTTTGGGACTTTCATCCTTTTCCAGAAATGGTTTCTGCATGAAACAAGTATTTATCCTGCTAAGTGAAAAGGTAGGATGACAGTGGGAAAAATATACTGCAGTGCATTCTTCATTACTTCATTACTATAGCATCAAAGTTGCAGCTATAGTGTAGGTAGATCTGCTTGTGGAAAGGATTTATGACGGGATACTGAAATAAAAGTTCAAGTCTCAATGGGAAATGACTCAAAAACAACAAAACATCAACAAGTAAAAGAAAGTGGTGTAGGAACCAAATTACATTAATTTGTAGAACAGAAAACATACGGTTATAGGATTGGTGCCTGACACAAAGTCCAATGAAACTAAATGAAGCAGTTATCTCTTCACAAATGTTGAAAGTACATTAGTCATGCCAGTACTCCTGCATCTTACTGTGCTCATTATGAAAAAATTGCATCCTCACAAGATACCATTCAATAAGCCCTGCCCACTGAGATGTGAGCCTGTACATTCTGTCACAGCACATAGGCCCACAGCCGACAATGACAACAGTATCAGATTTATCAGGAACTATTTGCTATTTTGAAAACTATGCATCCTTGATTTCAGATAGAGAAAGACAAAAACATTTGTCTCTGGATGGCATTATAATGTTTCCAGCCAAATCTGAAAGGAACCTTCAATATGCAGTTCACAAACCTGATAAGGTTTATAGTGCTGGAGTTAACTTTAGCACACTCACCTGCAGATTCACGAAACAAACATAAAATAAATAATCTGTATGAAATCTGTACAAACATAAACCTAAGAGAAACATAAAGGAATGCCTACTTTTTTCCCCATGTTTTGAAACTGCATTTTCATTTTTAATGTCATAACAAAGACGGCAATGTGTTTCACAAACACAGCACTAACTTGGTGTAACGTTGGGGTTGCTGGAGCATAAACCTTCTATAAATCCAATAAAGAGCACTCTCAACCCTGGTAACACACAGGGCTGGCCACCAGTCCTGAGTTACGTGTAAGTCGTGCACAGGGCTAATATTCTTGATATTATATTATGTTACCATATTTTGTTATGTATGTTAACAATGTGCTTTTTAGCCTTGGAACTAGATTAGTGGACATGCTAATTTGTGGTTTGTGGTTTTGGACAATGTCTGAAAAACACAAATAAATGAATAAACAAACCTGCCAAAAAAAAGGGGGGGAAGCCACATACACAGTAGTTCTCATTGCAGTGACACTGTGCATTGCTTCAATGTGGAGAGCTGGACAGGCCTGAGCTATGACTGCACAACCACTGCCCGTTGTGTTGTTTAATGAACACTGAGCCAGTGACTACTCTGCTCTCTGAGGTAAACTGGCAGGTTTGACACCCATCTGAACTGCATGTTTCATTGATGAAATGCTCTCTATAACTGCTCCTCCACATCTCTCACTGACCCACTTCTGTTATAGCCTGTAATGCTAAAACCCATCCTTACTTTACCATAAGTGTAATCCTTCCTCTTACATTTGCTCTCCCCCTTTTTTCCCCATATTTGCAGTGCTCATAACATCTCAGTGTTCCTGAGCAAATCCTATCTAAACTAAGACTCCCTGCTTCACTTTCCAGCCTTCATTATTTCAGGCTGGTGAGTCAGGAGGAGCAAGCTGACCTATATCCCTGCATCAGATTTGCATCATTGTGGGAGGGGTTTAACAGTACAGTGAGCAACCCTCCTGACAGCCAAAAATACGTCTGTTTCTGAGGAGACAGGAGATGTTGTTTGTTTCACTCGCAGTGTTTATCTTTTTGTTGCATTTAAATGTATTGTCTCAATACAGACAGACACCCAGATTCAAATCATCTTTCAAACAATGCATATTCCCCAGCTTTCCACAGCATAGATTTCACCATCTTAGTGTTTAGCTGCAAGAGGATGGTGGGTGCAACCCAAACTGAAAGTGTTTTGGAGATCTTTTAGAGTAAGTATGTTTGGCTTGAGTTGCTCCTCAGGCAACGTAAGGAATGTGTTAGCAACAAACTCACTTCACTATTACCATCTTCATAATGTTATTCCACTTTTTTTATGAGACTGTTGACCTGACAGAGCCTTGGTGGAAAATGTGAAGCCTCCAGGGTGAGATCGTCTTGCATAAGCACATTTCCCATTAGAACAGCACTGAAGGGCAAGTGGAATTTGAACAAGTCTCCTGTCCATATACAATGCAACAACTTCTGGAAAATATGGAAATATGCAGCACCGGAACAGTCAGGAAGGTATCAAAACAGGTAAAGCTGGTTCATATGCACAAACAGGAACACAAAAGGGGAAACAAAATGAAGCAAAACAAGTATATGATAAATAATTCCACCATTATACCAGTGTGTTATTTTAAACTGAGAATTTGAGCATTTGCCATCCTTTCTCTCTCCTTCTCTCCCTCTCCATCCATTCTCTCATGGTTAATTGAACAGAATAGTTTAGTGTGCAATTAATTATGATGTGCTGAGATGATGTATGGACCTGACAGGGCATTGTGGGTATTAATAGGGGAGATTTATTTACTGGCTCTGTGTAGGCTCCTCTCACCCCTGCAAAATTAATACATTTTCTCTGATTCAAATTATGGAAGAAAATAGGAAGGAAATTGTGTCAGATGCATACATATACAATACACATGGGAACACTCCCGCACACATACACTCAGACGTAAAAAAACAGATGAATACACACACACTCACACATATGCACACACATACAGGGAATCAATGTTGTTCTTGTAGGAAAACAGTAAATGTGAAACGGCAGAAATGAATCATGCTAATGGCATGGCTGACAGTTGTGTTCAATATTATGATTTCAAACTCCCAAAAGATTGATTACATAACCTCTTCTTTATTTACTTGGCGGAAGGAAATATATTGCCCCGCAGTACTCAGGGATAAACATAAAGTTAAGGAAAATAACACAGTTCTGATGTGAGCTGAGTGGAACGAGATGCATCAAAGCTGCTATATATATGGTTTTGGAAAGGAGAAGGGACTCAGATGAATTTATTCATTCTTAAATCCAATCACACACTAGCAAAAGTCACCCTTTGAAGCAAAGTGAAAAAAGGAAGGTCTTCCAAATATAGTGTAGATTTGGTGGGTATAGGCTGGGCCATCTTGAATTAAAGATCCTCCAAGGGTGCTGTCTTACTCAGACTGTTACTTATTTAGAGCTACATCTTCTTCACCTCTCTCCAAAATCGGTACAACCCCCACTTAAAGTTGCACCAGGCTTTTGCACACTGGCTGCTCTTAATGCCAGTGACCACAGTTTACATTGTATGGACAGAAATATACCATGATGTCAGTAAAAATACATGTTTACTAAAACCAGCCAGCGCCTGGTTGATTTATATCAAGAGACACGAAAGTCCAGCTGTCTTTTCTCAGGGCTTTCAGGGTTTGATCATTTCCTGTGCATTTGCAGTCAGTGTACATGTCTGACAGTGAAGCTTAAAGTAATTTGGGAAAATAGAGATTGCGCGGTAACACAAGTTGGCAGGATGGGATGAGGCAGGTGTGTTTTCTATTAAAATAACTCTCTCTGTGCAGATTCAGAATAATCTTCCCTTTCCGGGGCGCCACACAAGGGGTGTAACTTTGACTTGGTCCAACAACAGGTGCATTTTTGCAGAAGCCACTACTTTCCCACACTCACTAATGCACATTATGTGATCAGTGATTGTTACCCATTTACAGAGAATAATGATCATCATGGTCCTAATGCACCTGGACATATAAATGACTGCAGATGTTAGCAAAACATGTAACTACAAGTGAGAAAGACAGCATTTACATGTGTGGGTGTGGTGTTCATTTTGTATAGAGGCCAAGATGCATAGAGTTTCATACAGCTGCAAGGTTTGGCGCTGTACAAAGCATTTATGTCTATGGTTGATCGATTGTCTTTCACTGAAGCAATGGCTGCTACTGCATTCTGTAACTCTACCTTACTATAGTTAAACTTGATTCATGTATTTTCTTCACAAATGCTCCTGGAGCGGAAGAGCTATTGGGTAAAAGTTGTGCACAACACAAAGTGGCAAATGGTTTGCTTTCTATTCCGCCATCCAATTCTTTCATTCTTCCCCACAAGCGCTCTCTGGTGTCTCTCCATCTCTGTTTAAAAAGCACCTTGCTTCTTGGCGTTGGTGTTCCATTTAGCAACATGTGGGCACTCTGCCAGCCACTTTCATTGTTACATAAATGAAACAAATCCCTGCTGTGTTTGAAACGATGTGGACATGGAAAAGGATGATATTACTTCTCCATCAGGAGTTGGTCCAAATACCAGGAAGCTTGTAAAGGCTGGTATGTTTGGACCATAAGGAGGCTATTCTCAAATAGTGGGGTAAAGGGAGGAAATTAAATCTAGATGCCACTGGAGCCTAATAACATTTTCCTAATTTCTCACAATGGAAACAAAGCAGCAAAAGCATTATATAATACTAATGCAACAGTAAACAGCCATTTATGAGAAGAGTTTACAACAGTTTTCCATGGGGATTTGTCTGCAATATAATCCAAACAACATATGATATGTAAACAGATGTGCCTGAAATTGAAAGTGCTTGGCTGACAAATGTTTTTGATCCACTCCAGTGATTGAGGTCACCACTATACTTTTCATAAGCTTCTCTGTTTATATCAGGGGTATTTTACTTCACTGAGATGAGTGTAGTGTAGGAGCATTGAGTAAATATGTATGTATACAGAATGTGTATGAACGTGCTTGTCTCAGTGTATGTGTATGAGTATGAATGTGTCTATGTATGCATGTGCACGTAGACAGCCTGAGGCACGAGGAAACCTGCAGCCACCAGGGGCCCCTAAACACAAAATGTCTCTTGTGGTTTCTCTGTTCCTCTCTTTTTCTTCTTCTTCTTCCTTTTTTTTTTTTTTTTTACATTATTTACACATCTTTTTGAGAAAAATGTTTAGTTTTTTTATGATGGTTTCTATTTCCCATTTATACTTTTTTATTCAGAGCTAAATTTAGTCATATTCCACCCCTTCAATGCTGAAAAAGTGATGTTTTTTTTCTTTTTCTCTGTCTTTTGGTGGTAGACTAATCTTGTGAATAGACTAAAACCAATAATGACTTGATCCCACTTACAAATGGTGCCTGTGTAGTAAAAGCCTGATTTAGCTATTTCTCTGCACCATTATTGTCTTGAACACTTTAAAAACATCAATAAAAAGACAGTGTGGCTTAAAACAGTCTTCAACAAACACAATATTTCCTACTGTTTCAATAAGATTTACTAAAAACATCAGTGCTCACATGTTTTAGGAAATAATTTAGCCTCTTTTTTTAAGACATGAAACTAAATTTGTGTTTTGGTTTTGAAGATTATCTTTTTCAGAAGGAACCGGTGGGTTTAAAGTACAGACAGACTGAGAAAATCAGGAAGAGACAGGTTAACACACTGTTTTCTTCCCTATTGAATTTACTGACAATAAAAACAATATAGCAGAATATCACCAACCTTATCCTTTAAACCTGCAATAACAGATGTTTTTGGTCACTTGGGGGCAAAACTAATACCATCTGTGAGTGCAACACTGATACATCAGCTTCAAAGCTGGTATGGTGGGCCAAAAAGCCCAAAACAAGCTAAAAGACACAATAATGCTCCACACAACAAAAAGGAACTGAATAGTGATGTTATTATTCTTAGTTAACCACATCCCTTTTTTTTCCAAACAGTAGTCCTAGGGGTCTGTGTTAATATAAAATGGTGATTATTGATACTTAAAGAATGACTTTAGGAAGTTCAACAACTAAGAAAGAATTTCACCAGTAGGATTATGTTTTATTCTGTACTGTATTTGCATTCAAATACAGTACAATTTGTGTTGCTTCCATAATATGGCTTTGAGTTGAACAGATTGATGTTGCAGACCGTGATTAATTTGACCAGACTGCAAAACAAGTGGGACAAAACAATATATTGTTGTAATAAACAATTTCAATCTATAGTTGAATACTATGTATATTCTTGCTGGTGTGACCATACAGTGCCTCTGCTGTATACCTACACAACTATGCCTGTGTGTGTGTGTTGGTCTGACCACATGCATGTGTGCTTTTACCACTCCACACACTAGTCACTGTTAACTCATTTCCATGGTATAAGTGAGTCAGTGGAAAACCGATTAAATTCCACACAAGACCAGTGACAACGTATAAGTGTGTGATACACTCCATCTATTCTAAATGCATAAAACATCAGACTGTGGACTTGCCATGAACAGTGCATTGTGAGGAGTAGATTAAGTTGAGGCTCCTTGCCATGTCTTTAAGTAAGCTTATTCTGAACTGAATCAGGCACCAATCATTGGATACAGTGTACTGGTACAGGCTAGTTTGTATGCAGTCAAAGATGCTCCCTTCTTGCCCCAGGCATCTCTGTATCATTCTTCATTTAAGCGGCGCTTTGAAGAGTCCAGTGAAGTGTAGTGAGAGATACGAGTGAAAACAGCTGCCTGTCATAGTGGATGTTTACTCTTTTTGAGTGGGGATTTGGATAACCCTTTAAAAGAGCTATTTATAATCAAATTCATTACATGCAGCTCTGCATTAACCTAAACCTTTTTTATGAAACTTGTTTTTGTATTAGCTAAAGTCTGACCTTTTAACAGACATTTTGACTGACCTTTTTCAAAAGCAGTGCCTCTTCATTATATATTTGTTTTGCAAACTGTAGTGCATTCATGTTGCTACAGACTAAGTGCGGTGTTAAGATTATATATTAATAGTCATTGCCATTGAAACTGTAATAGCAGAAGCTTAGAGCTGCATTGATAAACATTTTTTATACGTTTATATAATTATGTATAATTATAATTTTTTACAAAAAGACTAGATGTAATGTGAAACATGACATTTGCACTGACAAACTCACAGAGAGTTATCAGCATTTTAGTGTCTTTTAGCCTTTTTTGTTTATTTCTGTCAACTGTAGCATCAAGGAACAAACAGGCGATGCTAGCAACAAGCCAATGTGCACAGTCGGACACTTAGCAGTTAAAGCTCTAGATATTTACCTCAGAAGGCATGTCCATGACTTAGGGATTAAGCGGCTTTAGTTACATATTGCTTACTCTTATTATCTATCATATCTCTAACACTGTAATAAATGCAAAAAAAAAAAAAAACTGTCACATTGCATCACACTGGTGCATAAATATAATCATATACACAGTTTCTCTCATGTGCTGCCAGAAAACAATTGCTCCATCATGTTAAGGGAAATTAATAGTCTCTCTGTTGACACATGGCTCTTAAAATCACTGTGTTAGAAACAAGAAAGAGAAGAAATATTATCCTTCAGTTGGAGCCACCGCAAATATCAGACACTTATCAATCTCCAAATGAAGCAGTGACTTGGAGCCTGCATGAGCTCCCTGTTACAGCACCTCTGCCTTGCTTTTATTCAGCTGCTGCTTGCCATTAGGAATTGCAGCAAAGCCTAATGCCATTTTTAGGGATTTTGGTCCTGATTCTGAACTCAATTTCCTTGCAGTTTCATGGAAGATTAATGAACTAGTGCTTTGTGTGGCCTCCTGATATCCACTCTGCAATGGAACTTAGCAACCAATCACCAAGCATAAAAGGTGACTCAGACCCAGTCGCTGGGCGGAATTGATACACTCTTTGGCTGGACTTTCCATTTCCCACTGACAGAGATTAGACTAATTGTGAATCAAACCAAATGATTAACTTGAACACATTTTGAAAGGTTCTAAGGCATTTCAATTAACATGTGGGATACCACTGAATGGAAAGAGTTTAATGAGATCCAATTGTACTATTTGCCAAAGAAATATCATTAGTTGATTTATGTGTGTTTATGATGAATGTTTTATTCTTATTAAATGGGTCCTGCTCATTATTAATCAAACACAAATGGAATCCTGATACAGCACTGCAGTTAATAAATCTGCTTATTAAACGAAGCCCATGACGTTAACATTCCCAGCATACAATTTAATTATCTTTTTTCCACCCTTGCTCCAATTATCTTTGATATTTTTCATCTTCACAAGGTCTGATGGCTATCTTATCTTAAAGGCACATAGCCAAGAATTTTATTATGCCCTTTGAGATCAAAAAAGAGACTTGTCTGAGAACAGTGTTTTTCTGTCATATGAGACAGAAAGATCAAAAGCAGAGCTGAAGAATACTCTCATCATGATGTTCAGTTTGACTTCACTCTCTCTCTCTCTGTACTATGGACTCACACACAGTTACTGCAGGGGGGTGTGCGCAAGCCTAATAATACCAGGCAGATCACATTATGTACTGTATATATGAGCATTCTTGGATGCAGGCACACATATGCATAGATACACACAGACACAAGCATAAGAAACACACACTGGCCTGAGTTCTGAAAACTGCTTTTAATGCATTTCATGGTTATTTTCCATCCAGCTGGCCAATGATCTCTCTCCTTAAAAGCCAAAATTAAGCATGGGCACCACTTAGCTTGCAGAGGAAAAAGAAAAAATCTGCTACACTCTGTGAATGGTAAATGAAATAACTTTCATCATAAAACCAAAGTGTTTTACAGTCTTCACCAGAGGAGGGAGGAAAGTGCTCAGAATACATAAGCAGGATTTAATCAAACATGGCCACCAAAGGCCACACACTGAAACACAAACAGAGAAAGGAGCAAATGACATTTAATGAATTTAACTGTACAGTGTACAGTTTGTTTGCAGTAAATCCTTACATAATGTAAACGTATAAGAACTCGGCAGTAGAATGATTTTAATGACACCGTAATTGTATCCGTGATTGGGACAGTAATTAGGTTGTGAAAAGAGAAGAGAGATGAATGGAAAGACAACTCTGCAATAATGACTCGCATTGAGGAGATCAAAGAGAAGTAGACGTGCTCCGAGTGATTTAGATACAGTTGTCACAGAGAACTGCCGGCATAATCACGCTACCATATTCGTCAGTTGATGGGCTTTGATGAGCAGCCTGAGCGTAGCCAAATCATTATTAGATCCCCATTGTGATAAATGTTATTTATTGCTGTCAAGCAGCATTAATGTTTAATTCAGAGGTGGAAAATGAGCAGGGTAGAGCCGTATGGTTCGACCCATTCACGGTCAGTTTGTGACAAAGGGAATGACTGAACACCGGCCAGACAAACTTCATCACCCAGGAATATAAAGAGAAAGTATGTGTGTGTGTGTGTGTGCGTTGGGGGAGAAAGAAGGAGGGGTGGGGGGGATAATGGCTCTAATTTGCATGTGTTTTAAAAGGGTAATGAAGTAATATGATGTTTATCTTTTCTGAAGAGTTTAATTTCTGCTGGCGGAGACCCAGAGCGCACTGTGACACAATATAATGAATGGCATCGTGAATATGGGCCAGGCTATG
>OMNW01018837.1:12774-29739 GCA_900303245.1 Selene dorsalis | reverse complement strand
AAATCACCAAACCTCAGTTAAGGAAGAATGGACGTTGTAATGCCAATGTTCTTGTTGTCTTCCTCCTTTGTCTCATTTTACTGCCACTAAACAAGTGTTGTAATATAGTTTTATCTGCCAGCAAGGCACAGTATAACAAAGCTGTAAAATGATGGTTGGACTCAGCAACAGACAGACCTCTGCATAAACCGATATGGTAGAAATATTTAACACTGTCACATATCGGCTCAAGCACACCTAAGACCATGTCATAAAATAATAATAATAAATAATATAATAATAATCATCATTCTATATGCATAGCCTGTGATATCATATTCAAGTCTCTGGGTTAGGTAGAGGTTGGGAATCCTCAGAGTGATAGATCTGCTTGGACCACATAAAAATATAAAGAATCATAAATATTTGAATTTACTTCATCTCTAACGAAATGAAAGGTGCCAAAATAATTTGAGGCACCTAATAAATCGCAAAACATGCAATGCTTTACTGTGTCATGAGCGGTTGCCATAGTGACCGTGAACATATGCTCACAGTTCTACATCATCCTCGACCTTTGAGGGACACATGATCTGATGTGAGACTTTAATATTGAAGGTAAAATACATCAGTGGGTGTAAACTCTCCAACAATCCCTTCACAGTACCACTGTGAGAGGGATGATGGCTATCAGATAGCTCTAATATTGGCTTCAAGCAATCCAGTGTTTTTAACATCAAGTTGAATTTAAGTTGTCGTACAGCTCAAAGTGGACAACTTGGGGACACGCTTCCCACTGCAGGTGTGTGTGTGTGTGTGAGAGAGAGAGAGACCACAATGACATATGCTTTGTCATGTTGCTGCTACAAGACAGTGGTTAAGTGGTTACTGCTCTTGGGCCAAACAACTCAGCAGGAGCTCTGACACTTAACAGCAGCACTTTTATGGAAAACCATTTAAAGTATGTGTGTTAGTGTGAGCTTCTGTGGTTGTGGGTGTTAAAATGGCGATCTAAGAAGAAACAGTGGCGGGTAAATGGGTTGGAGGTTACAGCAACAGTTATTTGACTCATGCAGAGTAAGTAGGTGTAGGCTACAATTTCAGACCATTTAATCACCAACAGTATCTCAGTGTATCTGTGAAGCTATCTTTAAGGTGCTACTCTTTAAATCCCTTATTACATTCCATTTATGAAGTTAAATAATATAGACGTAAAAGGGAGATTAAAAAATAAGAGAACAATAATTCTATAATTCAGCACGCATCCAAACATGTATGATTTTCTCAGCTTGTGTGTGACCTTTTTCAGGCCTGAGGCATTTTGGAGCACAGAGGAGAAGCAGATTTATTGTAAATGCCACACCAATACGGAGCCACACCAATAGGAGGAAAAAAATGTCCCCCAAAACTGGGTTGCTGTTGTTTTTTTTTCCTTTTTGTCAGCCAAGATAAAAATCACGTCTGCTTTCCATCTGCTAAAATGTCACATTATTTTTGGCATTGTTTTAAAATGACTGGGTCTGGCAAGAGATATTCACTCATTTTCATCTCATCCATTATCTGCCCTCATATGGAGTTACTTTGGATTTGCACACAGCTTTTCTTTTGGTTTTCCATCATTTAAACATCTCTCTTTACATGTGTTGCCTTTCATCTACGTATCTGGTACTACTTCCTCTGGACAAATGGCCTGGCTTGTAATATCCACACCTTAAGAAGACACACAAAGGGCACGCATTATTATTTATCGCCTCTTATGTGACTACAATCAAGAAACACTGAACTCTGTCCACAGATCTGGCACATTCACCCTTCACCTCTGACGCCTCCCCGCAAAGCATTTTGGAACAGTTGTCTTTGATGGGCATTTGACATTAAAAAATCTCATTATGTAAATGCGATTGATTGAGGACACATTTAAATCACCAGAGGAGGAGCACAGGGTCAAGCTGATAAACTAATTCAGAGTGAATATAAATTTTTTTTAAACTGATTAAAGTGATGATGCAGGCAGTTCAAAGCTGCTGGAGGGGCGACTATTCACTGTCAGCGTCTATCTCAGTGGCCTTCCATTACATTATTCTTAAGGACAGCTGTCTACTGCAACATAAATATGTACCCCTCACTCCCATAGGGGTCACTGCAATCAATGCCCCCTTGAGAACTGGCTGTCACATTAAATGTCGGGGTAAAAGCATACTTAAGTGAATGAAGTGGAGTGGCTCAACAGGAGTTCCTGCTGTCTGAAGGACGTGGAAGGTGGCAGCCTTTGATAAGACAGGTTTCAAAATGGTCTTTATTGGTAACATGTATTGTACATGTTGGTGTGAGTGGAACACAGTGTAACACACCTTGAGCAGAGTAGCAGGAGAAATCTCCCCTATTCTGACAGGGGGTCTCTTTTGTCTGACACTGAATAGCCATACAACAAGTGCACAGCAAAAGTGTATAAATAAACTGCAGGCATCCTCTGGAAAACAGACGTTCCTGTTGGAGGCGCCTGCAACAGTGCACCATATGTGCTTGCTGAGATAAAACGGAAGGGATGAGGATACCCCCCGTAGGTAAATACTCATCAGACCAGAGGCTGCTGTGTTTCCATATTATTCCATCATTTACTGGCAGTGCCAGGCACTGTCCTACCATCCCTGTTATCCTCTGAAGAGTTTGGACCCTGGTGGGCTGGAAACTGGCTCAAAAGAAATCCTTCCGCATCCCTGGAAAGAGCACATATGTCTAGTTTTTTGGGGATGTGGCCATATAATTATTAGTCTTGGACCAGGCCCAGACACCACCAACACCAATACTTCAATGCAGTTTTCAGTTTTGATGATAAAAGGTGTAAAACACCACAGCGCTATGCCTCGCACTCTGGATATAATTATTTGTATCTGCTCTCCACATGATATTTTCCTGCCTTTCTTGTCTAGCTTTTTTTTATTTTGCTCATATGCACATTATGGTGAAATTGTGTGTGGGATTGCTCTCACAACGCATGACTGCCTCAATAAAATGTGGTCAAATCAGATGTTTGTCCAGATCTAATGGATCTGGGCCTGATTTGCTGATAACAGCTGGACTGAAAGGTGCAACTGAAGTGACACAAATCCCGTGCATGCAGGCGTATAGCATTCATGAAGCATGATATATTTCTTTGCATGCTGGGAAGCACAGATAACCCCTCCTGTTCACATGAACCCCATAAAAATTCAATTAGAAGCAATTCCATAGTCTCATACATAGCACATTGGACTGTTCAATGAACTTCAATACACCCGCCTTACATGCAATGGGTTTTTCATGCCCCAATGAAGGTGTAATATTAGCTATTCAATAACAGACTCTTCCGCTTCTTCCCTCTCTACAGAGGTAAGTACAGTACTGATTGGAGATGCAGGAAGATGAGAAACTAAAACTGCACAGATGCAATCTATGTACCCCCTTCACCATTTCAGTTCACCAACACAGGATATTGTTGGCCATTATGGCTGCTGTGTTACTGCAAGTGCCCTTTATGAGTGATGAGACTGGGCCGTCACCACAGCTGTTACCGTTGTCTGCTCATGTGTGTTACGAGTCAAAGACCCCATAACTCAGAAATCATGTGCGCTATTCTTTGTGGTCATGCACTGAATCACAGCATCCTTTTCCATTTAAGTCACAATAAAGATGACATTTATTTCCTAAGTCTCCACATTAGAATGCACGGCCACTTATAGCAATTAGAACAACGTAATGAAAAAAAAGGAAAAAACAGAGGTTATATTTTGCCAGATTTCATTGCATTATAAAAAGAGATGTTGACAAACTCTGTCCCAGTAATACCATCCCAGCCGTGTCGATGCCTTCTCCGCCCCTCCCTTCATATGAAATATTATTTCTATGTCTTGGCCTCCACCATGTTTGCATCCTGGTGTGACAGGCACAAGACTATGCACAAAGCAATTCGCAGAAGATTGCTTCAGCAGCTATGGTGTGCAGCTGGCTTCGCTGCCTTTGTTTGTCATGGTCCACCCACCAACCCAGCCCCGTTTCAAGCAGAAATAGCGTAATGTATTCAAGCAAGAACCGCAGGAGCTGCTGGTCACTGGGTTGTGGATTTATCATAGAAAAAGGGTGGATTTGTTGATTAGAAAATAAAAGACCTTCACAATTACTATTATGCAATAATTATAATATTAGAAATATTTTACTGTGGATTTTAATTTGACAACAAAAATGTGTTTTGTGCCTATTCACATTATAAACAACTATAAAGTAACTATTATCTTTCTGACAGGGTGACTGTATAGTTTGCTGATCAACCTTTCTGACATTGATCCATAACAAGATTTTATTTGGAAGAAAAACAGAAATTCACCAAAATAGACAAGACAAATATTACAGTGTTAAAGGAAGCCATGATGTATTAGCCAATTATATATAGTGGTAGAAGAAATAATATAACATATATTGCTGCCAATTCTGAGAGTCAGCCCCTTTATGAAAATAGAAATGAAGCTGCATAAAGGTTAATTCTAAGAGGCATGTGGCTGAGTGTCATGTGGACATTGGAGCTGTCAGACATCTCATCTCGATAATGGGAAACCCCAATTAGTGGCACTAAGCCAAGAAAGAAGGAGCGACATCGACATGGTGTCAGAGACCTGAGACTCCTGCAGGTGCCTGAGGGAAATCTGCCTGTGGTTTTTGAGAAAAAAGTGAAACTCAGGTCATGAGTCCATTATCTACATTCATTAGATTTGACTCAAGGCCATTAAAAAATAAATACTGGATTTGACAAGTTTGTTATTGTTCCCATTAGTAGCATTGTACATTTGTGTGTGTGTGTGTGTGTGTGCATCTTTAATGTTTTGATAGAGTTGATATGCTTTAATGTGTTACCAACGTGGAAAATATATAGATCTGTTTTAATATCTAAACCAGTAGTTTCTGGTGGTGAGAGTGGTTAGTCCCTATTGCAACACTAGTGCCCCTCACTGGCTGCTCTGTCTGTCTCTGTCTCTGTCTGTCTCTGTCTGTCTCTGTCTCTGTCTGTCTCTGTCCATGCTGTCTTCTCACTAATGTGCCGTGCTCCTTCTTCCAGCTTCTTTAGACATTCTTTTGCTTTCTGGCAGATAAATCATTGATAGACTTAAACTTACCCTGTTCTTTCATTTATTTCATTCTCCTTGTTTAAATATTTTCTATACTTCAGGGGCTCAGCTCTCTGAATACCCTCATACTGTCTCTTTGTCCTTGTGCAACTCTTTGGGTTACAACGTGTCGACTCTTTACAGTTGTTTGCAGTATATTAGTTCGCCTCATTAATACATACAATAGATTAAATCTTTTAATTCTGTTCCATTATCAGAGGACGTGAAAGAATTCAGCAACTTGCAGATCCAGCTACAAAATCTACTATGTCACCAGCAACAACACAAGCAGCAGTACAAACACTGCTGAAGCTAAAGTAAGTATACTGTCTCTCTAAATCTTGGCTTGAACCTTGATAGTACACCGACCTACCCATTATATTCAACTAGAAGCTGTTTACTTTATTCCTGAAATGAAATGAATAGGTGTCTGTATTATTTAACTATTGATTGTTTTAAAGAAAAGTAATATGTCATTATCACATTTAAAGGTGCTATATGAAAAAAGCTGCTGTTGCTACATAGCTAATGCTAACGTTAACACATTACATCCTTGACATTACATTCTGTTGATAATGAAGTTAGTTTTATAATATTTTTTAAGTACCTTTAATAAAACATACTAGTTTCAAATAAAAGACATTCTGTAAATGTTTCAGACAAATACATTATATTTCCACCATGGACAGACTCTTCTAGACTAATTATAAATTAATGAAGCCAAGTGCACTTAAGGTCTCCATTATGTGGTCTGTTGTACTGTACTCATGCCAGAAGACTTAACTGACATCTTGAGTGAAAGAGAGTCCATTTCTTTGTTATCTTTATAAAAGATGTGCACCACATTGTTCTGTCTTTCTTTAACTTTCTTTCACATATTCATTTTTCTTCTTCTAGTTTTACCTTTAGTCATATAATCAATGATTCATACATTTATATTTGTATTACATGCTGATTATTACAATAAATTCATCTTTTTATGATAAAATATGAACACACACCAATAATACAGTCTTACATGCTTACATGGTTTTATTTTAGTGTCCAGAGGAGTAAAAACATTGAATGAAAATACCTTCCCTCAACAAATGAAGGCAAGATTGCCAGAAATAATTGCTGTTATGTTCTGACCTTTGAGCAAATTGTTTACCATAATGTCTGTTTGGGTGTAGCCACAAATTAAAAAACAGTTTCCCAAATCACCGCAATTAATTTGTGTGTGTATAGGTTTTTATTTTTTTTTTGGTGTTTTTCCAAAGTTAGACACACTTCTCTAACACCATCATGGCAGCTGATGTGAAACTGTGCAGTAAGTGCATTCTAACTAGCTGCTGATTGGAATATCTGTATAATTTTCTACACAGAGAAAGAGTGAAGGGGTTTACTGATTGTACCCTAAAACCTGCCAATTCAAACCAGTCTCACTCCTCCTCTTTGTTAAGGCATCATTCTATCTCACCTGTTAGTCCACTGGGGGGCTGTGACTGGAATGCCAAACATGCAGCCCCGCAGTAAAAACCCCAGTTACGATTCTGCAGTGCAAACACAACCAGCTTTACCTGTCAAAAACAGCTTCTCAACACCGTCAAACTATTACACCATTGGGCGCTATAGGTGAACCTGTATTAATTAACTAACTGTGCACTGTCGAACCAGGGTTATAGGCAGGGACGTGTAATATGTGAATGGCATGCTGGTGGAGAAGGCAGCTGAGAACATGAGTCTCAGAAGTGACATCAAGTGCTCAAGTCTTACCACGTTTTTTTCATTCAATTAAGCCCATGACACCTCTGGAAGCGTCTGCAGTGACTTACGGTATGATCCATATTCATTCACATGAATCACGCTCATCATGGCTACAGTGAAACATGTGTGGTATGGTTATAATTAGTCTGATACATATGTATGAGTATGTAATTGTGTTACTCCAGATTTCATCATTTTCATCTGCTAATTATAAGAAAAATCTGAAGTCTGGACACTGTATTTCTTTTTTTTCTTAGGAGTTCAATACAATGGTTCCACATTTTGGTTCTTCAGAATCTGGTTGGTCAGAGTCCAACAGGAAACTTTCTTGAGCTCCCTCCTTGAGGTGCCCTCATCTCCAATGCTCGAGGCACTGTAGCACATAGTGTTAACTGCTTGTTGAAACCAAGCTCCTTTACACTCTACAATACACTGAAGGTAAAATGTGTATTCATTCCAAGTTCAACTTTTTTTTTTTTGTCTGTGCTGTTGATGGACACTGTGGTCTCCGAGTGTAACATCCAAAAAAAGAAATGGAGAAGCTGCTCGCAGCTTAAAGCAGTGGTGTCGAGACAGCTCTGGGAAGAGTTTAGGAAACAGAGCATGTTTTATATCTTTGGGATGGAATTTGTTTTCTTGTTGTGAAATTTGAACTGTGGAGTTTTTGGACGTTGGTAGTGCAGGATACAAGTAGGTATCAGTTTTGTTTCATTGTCAAAGACGCACATGTACACACAAGCATGGAGCGGCATGATAATACATTCCTACTGTATAGGTTCCAGGCAAGTCCACTGATGGTTGCAATAAGACTGCTGCCTTAGCTGGTGCATTGCTGTATCTTGTCACAAAGACAGAGGCGGAGGGATGGCAAGCAGCGAATGGTGGCTTTTCAAGTCTTTTAGAAAGATGGAAATGCTCTCATCACATTTGCTTAAGGACACACAGAGTGTGTTTTGGTCATGACTGCAACATAGGAACTGAATCTGGTTTGTTTGCAGGAAAATTTAACAAAAGAATATTTAATTGAAAATAATTGTACAGTTGCAGTTTCTAGCATCTTGCATCATCTTTTATCTTTTCCTTTTCCAAAGATGAATCCGATTGCTTTGCACTAACAGCACCAAAACTACACTATTACCCCTTTGCCACCGAGCTGGTTCCAGTGCTAGTTCAGAGCCAGTGCCTGACTTGGCACTGGTTCTTTCCTTTTCCACCGCCTAAGCACCAGCTCCTGGCTTCCTCCGGGGCTGGGGGCGGGGTTACCTGACCAACAGGACCAGCACGACGATATACAGAGACGTTATCGATACCGTATTAAGTTTGTTTATCTGCTATGTAATTGATGTAAACACAGCTGAGGCTAAGTAGCTGAGGTACAGGCAGGGCTAACAACAGCTAACGTTCATATCAAAACATATCGCCGTCAAAACGTAGTTGCCAGTCATGGCGATTACGACGAAGGTGGCTTCCTTTTTTCTTTTTGTTGCCAGCCAGGTTCAGGCTGAGACTTATCGCTAGTTAGACAGACCACGTCGGTCGGACTGGGTTTTAAGAATTTGGCATCAAAACAACAACAACAACAAAAGACTGGGATTGTTGGGGTTTTGTGTAAGCAAGTGCACAGACAGAGAATATAATGCCGTGATAGCAATCAGCCTAAGTAGACCAGAGTCCTGTGCAGTGTGCCTCACTGTTCTGACTCAGTTGCTGATTCACAGTGTCTCTCCCTTTTCCTTCATCTGCATTTTCTGTGGCATGAAGTCTACAAACTGCTTGTATTTTCCAATACTTAGCATCCCTGGGCTGACCCACAGTAACCTGCATGTACTTGGCATTAATTCAGCTGTAGAGTAAGGTGCAGCAGTAAGCACATAAACAGGCTATTTAAAGAGTCCAGCCTTTTTCCCTCCACTTCCTTGTTTGTCCAGCATGCATTCATTATCCTTCTTCCAATCCATGAGCACAAAGCAACAGAGGTGAAATGAACTTGTTTAAAAGCTTTGTATTTAAAGGGTGTTTGTGTGGAAAAGGCAGCTCAACGCATTCCCAAGAGCACAAGATCACTGTTAATCCGGTTTGGTTGGAAGTAATATTTTATTATTAGTCCTATCCATTTAAGTAATAGGATTGTGCTCGCTATGCAGCCAAGCACTATATTCAGAGGAACCTGTTGTCAACTCAGGTTGGGAGGTGCTGGATTAATTTTAAGGCAGTGTAAGTTGTATAACACATTACACAAGCTTTGAAAGACTCACGGGATGAAGAGGCAGAGATATGGGACATCCCAATATGCTGCTGACATGGCTAAATACTCCAGGCTGGCAGGGAAACTGCGCTCGATGACAATGGACTCGGAGCAAACGGTCATCTGTCTGTTGCTGTAAACATGAATGCAAATGTCCAACTGGCCTCTGTGGTTGTAAAATGTGTATACGTCTACTGTAATTACATTATAATATCCTCACCTAGGGACATCTCATCTTCTATCTGTTAAGTATATCTGACTACACAGGGAGGATTTGAAGGACCATCCGTTTCAGCAGCTTCAAACTCAAGGACAGGCAGGCACATGAGAGCTACTCTCAGCGAGCTGCAGTCAATGCCCACAGCAGGTGACACCGCGGTCTCTTTGTCTGGATTCAGACTGATAAGGAGAAGATTGACAAGGTCGTGTTGAGCAGGGACATTTTTTTTACTCCCACAGGTGACCATTGTTCATGTCTTTTTAAACCTGTCAAAGTTTCCTGCTTGACACTGTTCTTTTGACATTCTGTCGCCCTCTCACAGTATGTACGTGATAGACACTTTGTTTCTCTGTTATTTCAAAAGGTTTTATCTCTATTGTAGTATTTTTCCAAAAAAAAAAAAAAAAAATTTAAAACAAAAAAAAACAACATCAATCTGCTTTTAGAATTTGGGCTTTCACACAACAAACGTGCATAATGTGCTCACCAGGATGAACACGTTAAAGCACTTCTAGCCGCAGAGCAAATTATTCCCAACGCCTGCAGGTGGGCACACACAATGCGCTTTGTAGTGCAGATTCACACACTGAATAGAGACACGCGTGCACACACCTCGCACGTGTTTCATCCTGACTCGTGACTTTGTGATAAGTCCAATGAGGTTCTTAATGTGAAAAACTAACTCAACTTTTAATTATATTTGAAAATCATGCAACACACTCAACACTGTATGGGCCTGGATTGATTGTTGTTGACGTATATCTCAGGTTGCACAACCATGCATCAAGGAGTTTGAGAAATAAGGATTCAAGGAGGGTTATCTTACAAGCCACAGTAAGGTTTTAGTGATTTATATTTCTAATGATCAAATATTATTTGAAATCATGAAGTGTTGTTACATTACAGAACAGCCGGCGTGGGCCTGAAGAGAAGGATTTTTAAAGTCAAAGGGTAGATGTGCATACTTAAACACTCATCTCAGAGGCTTATTGTTTAAATGTGGTGAACTGATGACTATTTGTCACACACTCTGCATTTTTAATATTCATAACCACTAGCATTAAAACCAAAACAAGTCATGTTGACACTAGGAAGCAACAGTATGGCAATAAAGCCTCAGTAGAAGTAGTATCTATATTGTTGTACATTGTTCTGCTTACACTATGGTTCTTCTCATCACCATAATCCTACTCTTAAAAGGCCTAATCGTAGCTATAAACAGATGTGAGCAATTTTGTATTTTGACACAAATAAATTGAGGTTTCCACAAAAAATACTTTGTTTTTTACGTCTTCTGTTTTCCAGTATAAAAGCTAAGTGATAATGAAACAGCCATGAGAACACGTTGTAAACACTATGCTATCTCCTGGAAGACGGCTTACAGAGAGCACCACAGAGGAACATTTACTAATGTGTTCCTATTGTAACATTAATTAACACAGAAGGTCAGTGAAATTAAAAGACAAACTTATTTAACTTATCACTACCATCAAATCAGCATCCTAATAACACCCACAGCATCTTGGCTACCTTGGAGACTATTGCCTCGTGAACGACCTTGTGCGTTTCCCATTAAGTGTGCCTTCAAGATAAAGGATGCCATCGCCACAAACGCTTTACAAAGACACAGTCAAAGGAGTCCAACGTGGCGCTGCATATACTCTGAGATCCACACCTCTACAATGAGAGGCGCTAGTTTCAGTTGCACATCAGTGAAAGCAGGAGGTGTCATGTTGTGATGTTGTTTTCTTGTTCCTGTTGGGGGTTTGTGGGTAATAAGGACATGGATGTGTTTCAATGGATTTGGAGCAGAGATTTTCCATTTGCCTGTCTTTAACAGTATCCTGGAAGTAGGTAATCCCTAAACCCTGCATTCATCCTCCGGGGACTTTCACAAAGCTCATTAAATCAGTGTTAATCCAAACACCTGTCATCAAATGCTAATTTGCTAAACACGCCAGGGAGGTTGTTTGGTATAACTTATTTAGCATCTGAGGTGAGTTTTGAGAATACAAGTCCAGACGGTTAATGTAATCACAAACAGGCGTACTCTGTGATTTCTAATGTCAAGCTTATAGATTCAGATCTGTGCTAGATGTCCCCAGTAACCTCCACAGTCCCCCAACTCAATTTGTGGTTATACATTAAAGGACTTTGGTGTAACTGTGCCCCTATTAGACCGATTATAAGATTAGAGACACATTAGAATGCATCCCTAATCCCAGCAGTCAAGTCAGGACAGTAAGCAAGGCAAAGGGGAAGCTGCGAGAACACAAGATCTGTGAACGCACAACACTAAATCTGCACTAAGATACACTCCTTTGCCATCTTGTCATGGGAACAAAGCACCAGGTAGACTATGTACCAGCTAATTGATGCTGCCGGGATGTGATTTCAGTCGGGGTCAGCACATTAGAAACGCTGGGACTATGTCGATTTGCATGCATGTGGCCCCCTCCCCGTATGTTTTATGTAAATACCAAAGTCTTTGGGGCTTTTGTTTGTATATATAAACCACAGCTCTCTGTTTTGGCGTGTGGGAGCTTCAGCACTCCTGGGGAAACGGTGCTTTGCAGCCAAATTGACATTCACTGGAGTGTGCCCCCCTCCTGTCATTTTGTCAACACCATCACAGTGTGGAGCTCAGCCAAGCAAGACATCTGACAGACAGGCAAATGGGAGTGGTGGACTTCAGCAACATAACACCCTCTCGCTGCCCTCTCTGTGCCCAGTGGTGAGGTTCAGCGCACATACTGTATATACACATACACTCTCACACATATTTCTGGAAGCTGGTCTCCATATTTGCTCTTTGGTAGCTTCCACTTGTCTTGGAAAAAAAAAAAATAAGGACGGAAGGAAAAATCTCAGCAAGTGGTTGAACTGCATGAGTGAGTTTCCATTTGTTGCTCAATAGTAAACCTGGCACTAAAAATTGATTGGCAAGTGGAAATAACACCTTAATCCCACAGGCATCTTCCCAGAAGCATTGTTTCATGGTCAGACGACATGACTGGGAGTCTTAGAGGATGTTTACTGTTGCCTTTTTTTTTTCTTCCTAATGCCACGCCTCACAAAGAAATCTTGTTTTTTTCCAGTCTGGACATTTGCCAGTCTAATAAAACGGCATGCTGCTAATTGCAGTGCATTTATTGTCATAAATGCACAGTAAAATAAGATTCCAACCAAAGCAGGAATATATAGCTCCATGTAAATATGGCAGTAGTTTCACAGTGGCCACACATCATTGTAAATTGTTGCTCTTTTGACCAAAGCCTGTGGTTTAATGACATCTCTGACTCTTCACATTTCCTCAAGACACTATTTTTCTTACGCAGTGAATAAGCAGGAGTCTCGCAAGTGTCATCAAACGCTGAGGTCTGCGGGCATTAAAATCCACAATCAAAATATTAAACAAAAACATTTCAGAGATAAACTACCACCGTGGGCACCGCTGAATGTTTTCACTGTGCTAAATGCTGCATGTCACTGCTGAAATCCTCTTTCTCCTTACACACTCACCGAACAACACACTTATCAGTCAGGTGTCATGGCAAAACACTGGAAAAACAGGGCGATAGGCGACTCAAATGTAACCAGCACTTGTCAGCCAAGATGGATCCTGACACCAGAATATGCTCAGGAAATGATTAGATAAAAATAACAGAATCCGCCTGGGCGTCTTCGAGGAGGTGTGCTGGCAGCTGATAAAGGATTCAGATTTATGTAGCCTTCACCAAAAGAAGCAGATATTATGTTTCTAGAAAAATGGTGCACGTCAGCTTGGCTGTGATGTACAGTATGGCCAGCAGAGAACACACAGCAAACACGGAGGGGGTTAATAAAAGACAGGAAATGAAACACTGCACCTGTTTGGCAGGTGATATCTGGAAATCAATTTCATCTCTTGGACGTGTGTTTTGTTTGTCCTTGAATATTGGCAACGCACCTCTGTCAGACGGTGTGTTTCTGACATGTGCATACACTCAAATACATTATACGCCTACAAAGACACTGTAGGTGATTTGTGTGTCTGGGGAAAGATGTCTGTAATCAAGTGGGCAACTCACATCAAAGATATTTTGTCAATTTCCAGTGAGGACCGCTGACAGCTGTTTTAAATCCCGACACTCATCAAAACGCTGCTCTCAGCACTAATCAGCCTTTAATTACTCTACAAAATGGAAGCTACAGGAAGGCTTGCACTCAGTCCAGTTACTGAACCTGATTGGTGGGATCACTGTGCCAGCCCAAACATTTCCCCTGGATCTCTGTGGATCTGTGTGGATGCTGATTTGCACATTTAGAAGCCTTTTAGCGAAGCATTTAAGATATCAAAATGTACAATCTGCTTGTATTCAGCTTTTTTCCACTATTTATCATTTCTAAAATATTCAGCTTTTATGTCACCAAAACGAATGGAAGCTTTGTTGAAACCATCTACAACTTCCTCTGCTTTAAAAATCAGCATGATTTCACCTGGGAACTTCATTTAAGCTTTAAACTGATCCAAAGACTTTCAGCTACTACACATCTGTTCATCTTCATCTGCATTATTACTCATTAATTACATTTTATGCCCCATTTTCAGACAGATTTAAGTTAATAATGAGGGTTTGTGTGTCACATCACCCACTTTTCAGCCATTGTGACTCTCATGTCTTTCACTTCTCACACTCAATATAATGATGGACATATTTCTACTCTTTTACACAGGGTGACTAAAAGCATGAAGATCCTAACCCCTGACTGAATAACAAGAGAACCCCTCAGCTCCTCCATAGACGAGATGAGCTCTCCATCCTGTGAGCAAAACACACACTTTTCACTGGGCACTTTTCCATTTACTGTACATCAGCTATTTTTTACACCATTGCACAAATCACACATTTTGGCCTTTAATACAGTCTATTTTACACACAGTGAAACGTCTCAGTGACAGAAACTGTAGTTGTTAATGAAGTCAAACCTTCACTAACACACAGCTGCTTTTACCTCACTGAAGACACCTCGGGAAGTTTCTACATCCACCTTGTGTTTCATCTTCACAATAAGAGCCTCGGCCAATTAATTAGATTGTACTGGGAGACTCCGAACAGGAGTCACTCAGCAGTTCATTTCAATGGAGGTAAAAACACATGGAGAGATTTTCAAAGTAAAAGCCTCAACACAGTTGGTGGAGCTAAAGAAAGACTGACACAAAAATACACAGAGAGACACTTAACCTGAGAACGTGCTCGTACAGAGAGTAGACAAAACACCGTTTGGCTTGAGCTTCACAAGACAAAAACCCAAAAGCTTCAGTTTTGACTTATTAGTAGAAAGCACTAGACAAAGACAATTGCAGCAGCAGCAGCAGCAAATCCCATCACATTTTCTGAAGGAATTGCATTGTCTGGGTTCAGATTTGTTTCAGTCTCGACTGGAATTACCTATTAGGCACAACTGTCCCAAAATAGCTTCAAATGGCCCACAATAGTCCAGAAACCAAATTGTACCCAGCAGAGAATAATCTGATCGCTGATGCTGCTCCCCTTGAAACAGACTGCTCAGCAATAATTCCTACAGGGGGATGGGGACACAGATCCCCCTGAATGCTGCAAAGAAGCGAGTCCCCGCCCAACAATATTTTGTTGTCTTCACACAACAGCTGCATGTGGCAGGTTTTGCTGCTTGTTCACTTGCCTGTGGGAACATCACTCTGATAGGCAATGTAACAAAATTTACAGTTAAGTACACTGAATTGTCAAAAACACTACCATACCATTTTCCAGGTAAAAGAACAATCTCTGGCTGTTTCTGGATTTTTGCAGTTTGAGAGTTAATGTTGTGCATAATCAAGATTCTTTCAGTTATCAAATGAAAACAGATGTCTACACAGGGTTTTTCCAATTCAACACAATATAATATGTCCCAGTATGTTAAAACAGATTCACTGATATAGAATCCAGTTTCATTTGGTAGAGGATTATATTTGTGTTCTGTTGTTAATCAAACACAGATATATGTTGGAAGCATTTGTGAATACTTGTAACCAGAGACATCTATTTTCTATTGTCAATAGTATGAAATAGTCACAATCTTCTGTATATAATTTACAGACAACGTCAGACAATCGGTACAGAATTCAAATAGTAAGTTTACAATAAAGTAGTAAATGGAATTTGGCATTTGTTGCTGAAAAAAAATAGATGTTCAATATATTTTATTCTTTGACTGGTCAGAAATAGATGTTATCTTTATAAAAGATTATGTCGAGATTTCCTTTTTGAAACTCAAAAGTCTTAGACAGATTTTATGTAGAGAAACTGTACCGGCTCTACCAAGCTGAAGAGAATAAAGCTGAACATGTTTTAAGAAAAATGAAATAAATAAAAAGCACAGCACATAGTTTTAAAAGAGTTTAAATTGGATGTTCTCTGTGGGCTGCTTGTGTTTTCTCTGAACTGATACTGAAAGAGATTAGAAGAACTGAAAACACTCAGGATGATACAACATAATTTTTTCTCTTTGGCTCTTCAGCTGTGTGTGGCTCCTTCAGCTGTGTAGACAGAGGGCATGGTTTCATATAATGTTCTCCACAGGTGCTGCTGTGTTTCTGTCCCTCAGAAAAAAAATTCAATTCACAGAAGACCCTGACTCTGAATTCACAGCACAGCTGTCTGAATGGACCGTGTTATTTTGCACAGGTGTTCCTGGTATTGTGCCCAGCACTGGAATAGATTCCATGTCATTTTTCCCTTTGTACATTTTTAATTATTCATAAGTGCTAAGTAAACAAAGACCTCAATTATAATAAATTTTAAGTCTCCAGGCAACTTTTGTTGTTAACAATGACTAACCATTGAGTCGGTTCGCTTAAATTCCACTTGAACCATCAACAGGCTGATTCTAATACGGTATTCATAGCCAAGCATTTAGCATACATTAATCATCAGTGCATAGACTAGTGTATTATTGCTTGGTAAAAGAAAAAAAGAGCTTTTACAAAACAGGACAATCTCAATAGACAACAGACAAATGGTGTCCACAATAAATACACTACTCACCAGAAGTTAGGGATATTTCAGAATGCACCTAAATGCACTATAACCTTTACATTCAGGATTCAGACAGGGTGTTGTCAGAGGAAGGTGTCCACTGAGCTTAGAGTGTCACAGAGTGTCATCAGCAGGTTGGACAGAGACACAGAGAGACTGGAAGAGTCACAGAAATGACATTTGAATATCCCTAACATTTTGTGAGTAGTGTATATTGATAAAAAGGACAAACCACTGAGCTCTGTCTGTGTTTTTCTTACATAATCTAACCATTTTGTGTAGATTTGTATTATTTATGATCCTCTTCTTTTGTTCATGCCAAAACCAATATCTCCCCATTTTTCTGATAAGTCTGATATTTTGTGAGTAATGCCTCTGAGCACTTTGGTTCATTCCGCAGTGAACAAATTATGAGCCATTAAACAGCTAAACAGAATGAAATTGGGGAATGGATAGATTGCTGGTGGCAGCTTAATGATTAGGAAAGTAGTCTATGACTGAGAGCTGTATCCCACAAAAGGCTGAGAAAACCAGGGTGGGAAAGGTGAAAATGTGACCGCCTCCCCCCTCCCATCCCCACTCCTCCACAGCCACCCCCCC